>JAJSOM010000127.1:0-18147 GCA_023052935.1 Piezodorus guildinii
AAAAAAATCCAGCCAAAAAGGTATTTTTAAATTAATTAATTTAGCTTTAAAAATTAGTAACCCAAGTCCCTATTTAATTTTATGGGAATTTTTCTTGGTAATTAAAATTAAAAAAATTAAAACAACAAAGGGATTTTCTATCAGATTTAGCAGTTAAGATTTTAGCACTTTAAAAATTTTACGTGAAAAAAAAGCCCATTCTAAATAAGTTTTTTATTGGGTTTCTTTATGTAATTAAAAAAGAGTAAAAAATCCACTTTTTCTATGGAATTTTCTTTTAAAAATTTTTACTTAAAAAATTCAAAACCAACCCCTTTTTAATACTTGGGGTTTGGTTAATTTTGAATTAAAAATTGGGTAAAAATTCCCTAAAAAATTTATATTTTTTAATTTTAGATTTAAAAAAAAGGAAATAATTTTTCCCTTTTTCCGATTTTTGGGGTTTTTTTTCTTTAAAAATTTATAAAAAATAATTAAAAGGGTTTTTATCAGGAATTGCTTTGTTTGAACCCTTAAAAATTCAAAAAACACCAAAGTTATTTCCTAATTGTGGGGTTTTAATTAATTTTGGGAAAAAAAAAGATGCAAAAATTCCCAAAAGGATTTCAAAAATTTAGCATTTAAAATTTTTCTTAAAAAAATCCAAAAATTTTTCATATTTATTTTTTTGGATTAAACATTGGAAAAAAACAAAAAATCAAAAAATAAAAAGGTTATTTTTTGATTAAATTTAGGAAAAGTTAAATTCAAAAAATTTTAAAAATAGTCCCATTTATTTTTTTATTTGGTTAACCCAAGACTTTAAAAATATATAAAAATTAAAAATTTTTAAAAAATAATTAAGATTTTACTTAAAAATTGAGGTAAAAATCCCTTTTTTTCAAAAAATTTTTTTGGAATTTTGTATAAAAATAAAATTTAAAAAAAAGAAAGGGACAAACTTTATTTAAATTTTAAAATTAAAAAAGTCCTATTCAAAAGTAAATTTTACCCGGTTTTAAAAGAATTAAAAAAAAGGTTTTAAAAGTTAAAATTTCCCTTTAAAATCCTGAAAAGATTTTATTATTTAATTTTGGGGAAATTTGGGGAAATTAAAATGAAAAAATTCCCCAAAAAATTTAAGAAATTAAATTTACTTAAAAATAAAACCGCCCCTTTTCTTAGGGAAATTCGGAATTTTTATTAAATAAAAAGAAAAACCAAAATTTTTTAATTTTAGTTTAATTTAATTTTAAAATAAAAAATTTTTTACTTAGGGATTTCAATCGTTAAAAAAATGAAAAATTTAAAAGGTTATTTTAAATTAGGAAATTTCCCTTTTTAAAAATTGGAAAACCGTCCTTTTACTATAAATTTTTTGAAACAAATTCAAAAAGATTAAAAATTCAAAATTTTTTAAAATTGATTTAAATTTCCTTTAAAATTGGAAATTTTCCCCCTTTATTATTTGGGAAAAAATCCTTGGTTGTTAAAATAAAGACAAAAAAATTTTAAAAGATAAAAAACCTTTAAAATTATGTTTTTAAAATTTTTTCCTTTTGTATTTGGTAAACCCTTTAAAATTAAAACAAAATTCCAAAATTTTTTAATTTAGCATTTAATTTACTTAAAAAAGCAAAACCATTTTTCTTTTTGGTTTGGTAATTTTAAATAAAAAAAAAAATACAAAATATTTTTAAATTTGTTAAATTTAGACCAAAATCCTTTAAAAATTTTTCCTTTTTTGGATTTCATAAATTTTTTTCAAAGGAAATTTAAAAATTCCAAAAATTTTTTTAAAATTTAAAAGTTTTTAAAATAGTGAAAACCCATCCCTATTTTGGGATTTTAATTTTAAAACCCAAAAATTAAAAATTCAAAAAATTTAAAATTTATTTAAAATTTTTCCTTTAAATTGAAAAATCCCTTTTTATTTAAATTTTGGAAAAACCTTTTTTATAATTAAATAAAATTACAAATTTTAAAAGAAATTAATTTCCTTTTAAATTGGAAAAAAACCCCCCTTTCAATATGGGGAAAAAATTTTTGTAGTAAATTTAAAAAAAATTAAAAGGTAAATTTTAAATTTCATTTTTTTAAAAAATTAGAAAATTATTCCTTTTTGATTTTGGAAACCCATTAAAAAGAAATCAAAAAAAAAAGGAATTTTAAATTTCATTTAAATTTCCTTTTAAAAATTCGGAAACCCAATCCCTTTTATAATTGGATTTTGGTTCCCTTTTTCATTAGAAACAAAAAATAAATTTTTTTGTTTAAAAATTTTTGCACTTTAAATTGGTAAAAATCCTATTATTTTATTTGGTAAAACCCCAATGTAATATAAAAGCAAAAATTAGCAAATTATTTTATAAACATTTTTATTTAAAATTGGAAAAAGCCCTATTCTATATTATTTGGAAATTTTTTTAACTTTAAAATTAAAAAAATGAAAATTTTTATTTAATTGATTTTAATTAAAAGGGAAATACCCCAAAAATTTTCCAAATTAAAGGTTATCCCTTTCGATTTAAATTAAAAATTTTTTAAAAAATAACAACTTTCATAATTTGAAAATTTAAAATCTAAAATAAAATTTTCAAAATTTTTGGTTATTTAAAATTTTTAAATAAAAAGGAAAAATTCCCTTTAATTAATTGGATTTTAAATTAATTTAAACAAAAATTAAAATGAATTTTTTTTTGGAATTTTATTTTTAAAATACTAAAAAATTCCCAAAAGATTTTTTTTTAAATCATTAAAAGTTTTAAAAATTTTTAAAAAATTTTATTCATTAAGGTTAATTAAAAGGGGAACACAAATTAAAATTAAAATTTTAAAAAATTAGTTAACCCTCTTTAAAATAAGTGAAATTTTTCCCCCCTTTTTTTGGATTTGGAAAATTTCTCAAAAAAATTTACAAATTTAAATTTAGATTTAACTTTTAAAACAAAAAAATTAAATTTTTTATTATTTGGGTTTACTTAAAAAGGAAAGTTTAAAATTAAATTGACCCCTTTTTTAAAATATTAAAATTTCCCTAAAATTTTTTGGGAAAAATTTTTTAATTAAATTAAAAATTAATTAATTCTAAATTAAATTTTAAATTTTTAAAATTTATTAATTTAAGTTTTAAAATTGGGGGAAAAAACCCTTTTTTAAAATTAAAAGAAAAAAAAAAGTTTCAAAATTAGAAATTTTTTAAATTGAGAATTAAAATTAAAAAGCCTTTTTCCCTTTTTTATAAATTTAAATTAAAAATTTACCAAAGGTTTAAAAAATTGATTTCTTAAATTTATTAAAAAAATAAAATTATTTAAATATTTTCTTGGATTTTTAAATTTTCAAAAAAATTTTTAAAAATTGATTAAATATTTTTAAATTACTTTAAAAACCTTAAAAAAAAAATATTTCCAAGATTGTTTATTAGATTTAAATTATAAAAATTCATTAAATTAGTTTGGTTTTTTTTAAAAACAAAAAACCCCAAAATTAGGGAAATTTTAAACCTTTTATTTAAATTTAAATAAAATTTACAAAATTTTTTTTTGAAGTTAAAAAATTTAAAAAATCAAAATTTTTAAAATTTTTAAATTTAATTAATTTAAATTTAAATTTGGAATTTTCTTAAATTTAAAGGGTTTTTCCCAAAAATTAAAAAATTTAATTTTTGGATTTTAAAATTACTTTAAAAGCCTTAAAATTAAAAAATTTTTCCCTTGTTTGATTTTTTAATCTTAAATTAGAAAAAAAATTAAAATTTGGAAAATTATTTAAAAAATTTTTCAAATTTTTTCCCAAAAATTTTAAAATTTCCATTAAAAATTTAAAAATTTTTAAAAAAATTTAAATTAAAAATTTTCGGGAAATTTACAATTTAAAAGGGTAAAAATCCCAAAATATCAATTTTTTAAAGGTTTTAATAGAATTTAAAATTAAATTTTCTCTAAATTAAAAAAATTATTTTAAATTTTTATCCTTTTTTGATTAGGAAAACTTTTTGAAAATTTTAAAAAATTCAAAAATTTTCTTTAAAAATTTGGGAAAAGCCTTTAAAATTGGGTTTTTAAAAACCCTTTATATAAATAGAAATTTAAAAAAACCCGGGATTTAAAAAATTAAATTTCAAAAAATTTACTAAAAATTTCCCTTTAATTTTGGGTTTCAGTTTTTTTATTGAAATTAAAATTAAAATTAAAAAGGGGAAAAAATTAAGGGTTTTAATTTAAAATTTGGTAAACCAAATTTTTAAAATTTTTTTATTTTTTTTATCTTGAAAAAAAAAAGAAATTTTTATAACAAAGTTTTCATTTAAAAAAAATTACCTCCCTTTTTAAAAATTTCTTTCCTTTGGTTTGTAACTTGAAGATAAAATTAAAAGGTATTTTATCAAATTAATTAAATTTACCTTAAAATTTGGAAAAAATTTTTATAAAATTTTTACCTTTTTTGAAATTGAAATTAAAAATCAAAAGGGAAAAATAAAATTAATTTTAAATTTTAACTTAAATTTTAAAACCCCCTTTAATTATGGAAAAGGTTCCCTTTTTTAAAATAAAGAAAAATTTAAAAATTTTTCAAAATTGCAAAATTTCTTCAAAAAATAAAAACCCATTCTTAAAAATTTTAATTTTTTGTACTTAAAAAAAAAAAGCAAAAAAATGATTTAATTTAATTTTCCTTAAAATTTTAAAAAACCCATTCCTTTTTTTTTTTCCCCTTTTGGGATTTCATTGAAATTAAAAATAAAAAATTCATAAATTTTTAAATTTATTCTTTTAATTTGGGAAAAATCCTTTTTTTAATTTATTTTGGGGTTTTTGGTTTAACTTAAAAAAAAATAGAAAATTTTACAAAAATTTAAATTTACTTAAAATTCTAAAAAGCCTACAATTTTAAATTTTTTTTACTTTTAAAAAAATAAAAATCAAAAAAAAGATTAAAAAATTTGCATTTAAAAATTCTAAAACCAACCCTTATTTATTTTTGGTTTTCCTTAACCTTGTACTTGAAATATAAAAAAAAAAACAAAGGTTTTATTAATTTAGATTTAAATTTGATTAAAAAAACCCATTTCCCTATTTAAATTTTGGTTATCTTTCTTTTACTTGAAATAAAAAAAAAATTCCAAAAATTTAATTTAATTTAAAATTTAAATTTAATTGGGAAAATCAACCCCTTTTCATATATTGGGTTTTGGTATCCTTTTTTGAAACTAAAAGAAAAAATTCGCAAAAGGGTATTTTCAATTTGCATTTAAATTTTTTTAAAATTCAAAAAACCCCACCTATTTTTTTGGTTTTTGGTAATTTGGATTGTAAATTAAAAAAAAATTTCCCAAAAATATTTGATTTAGCATTAATTTGAAAAAAAATAAAAAGATTTCATATTTTGGATTTGGTAATTTAAATGAAAAAAAAAAAAAATTCCAAAGGATTTTTAGTTTTGCATTTAAATTTTCTTTAAAATCCAAACCCAATCCTATTTTAAATTTGGTTTTGGTACCCTTGGTTGAAATATAAAAAAAAAAAAAAATTTTTTATAAATTTAATTTTAAAATCTTAAAAACAATCCCATTTCCTATATTTGGGTTTTCGGGTTAATCCCTTTATTAAAAAAAGGGTCAAAAAATTCAGCAAAAGGGTATTTTTAAAAATTCTTTAAAATTTTGCCTTAAAAATTACGTGAAAACCAACCCTATTTACTATTTTGGATTTGGTAATCCCTTTGGTATTGATACATATAAAGAAAAAAATCCGCCAAAAGGTATTTTCATCAAATTTAGCATTTAAATTTTGCACTTTAAAAAATTTAAAACACCAAGTCCCCTATTTACTATTATGTGGTTTCGGTTAATCTCTTTGGTATGATAAAAAAAAAGATTAAAAATTCACAAAAGGATTTTCATGATTTAGCATTAATTTTGCACTTTAAAAATTGCGTGAAAACACAAGTCCCCTATTTCACTATTATGTGGTTTTGGTTTCTTTTTTAAATATAAAGTAAAAAAAAAAGGATTTATTGATTTCTTAAATTTGTTTTAAAAAACCCTAAACCGTCCCTTTATTTTGGATTTTAAAGGAATTTCTAAAAGATAAAAATTAGCAAAAATTTTTCCTTTTAAAATTAAAAACCCTTTAAAAAAGGGATTTCCCTTTTTTTTTTATTTTTTAAACAAAAGGGTTAAAAATTTAAAATTATTTTAAATTACCCTTTAAAATTTTTTTTAAAAAGTAAAAAACCCCAAATTTAAAATTTTTTTCAGATTCATTAGAAAAACAAAAAATAAAAAATTTTAAAATTACTTTTTTGATTTAAACGGAAACCGCCCTTTACATGGATTTCAAAATTTTATTTTATAAATTTAAAAATTCAAAAATTTTAAAAATTACCAATTTCCTTTAAAAAGGGAGTTTTAAAAAAAAATTGGGAAATTTTTTTTTACTTAAATTAAAATAAAAGAAAAGCCAATCATTTAGCATTTAAAGTTTTTTAGCTTTCTTAAAAAATTCACGTGAAAAACCAAGTCCCCTATTTCACCTATATATGTTGGATTTTTCGGGTAATCCACTTTGGTACTTGATGACATATAGAAAGATGCAAAAAAATCCAGCCAAAAGGTATTTTCTATCGAATTTAGCATTTAAAACTTTAGCAACTGAAAAAATTGACGTGAACACAAGTCCCTATTTCACTATAATGTGGGATTTATCGGGTTAATCCTCTTGGTACTTGATAACATTATACAAAGATGCTAAAAAAATTCAGCAAAAGGTATTTTCAATCAGAATTTAGCATTTAATATTTTAGCACTCTTAAAAAATTGTGTGAAAACACCAAGTCCTATTTCATATATTTGGGATTTTCGGGTTAAATCCTCTTTGGTACATTACCTATAGAAAGATGCTAAAAAATTCCAGCCAAAAGGGTATATTCAATCAGAATTTAGCATTTAAATTTTAGCTTTCTTAAAAATTCAGTGAAAACACCAAGTCCCTATTTCACTTATATTTGGATTTTTCGGTGTAACCACTTTGGTAGTTGATGCATATAGAAAGATGCAAAAAGTAATCAGCCAAAAAGGTATTTTCTATCAAATTAGCATTTAAGATTTTAGCACTTTAAAAAATTGACGTGAAACACCAAGTCCCCTATATCACTATGTAGTGGATTTATCAGGTTAATCCTATTGGTACTTGATAATATTCAAAGATGTTAAAAAATTCCAGACAAAAGGTATTTTCTATCAGAATTTAGCATTAAGATTTTAGCACTCTTAAAAATTGACGTGAAAACACAAGTCCCCTATTTCACTATATATGTAGGATTTTAGGTTAATCCTTTGGTACTTGATAAATATAGAAAGATTGCTAAAAAATCCAGCAAAAGGGTATTTTCTATCTAAATTTTTGCATTTAAGATTTTAGCCCTTAAAAATTGACCTGAAATTACAAGTCCCTATTTCACTATATTGGGATTTTCGGGTTTAATCCCTTTGGTACTTATAAAATTAGAAATTGTAAAAAAATTCCAGCACTAAAAGGTATTTTCAATCAGAATAGCATTTAAATTTTAGACTCTTAAAAATTGACGTGAAAATACCAAGTCCTATTTCATAAATTTGTGGGATTTTTCGGTTAAAAACCTCTTTGTACTGATAACATTAAAAGATACTAAAATTCCAGCCAAAGGTTATTTCAATCAGGAATTTAGCATATTAGATTTTAGCACTCTTAAAAATTGACAGCTAAAAACCATAGTCCCCTATTTCCTATATTGTGGAATTTATTCGGGTTAATCCTCTTTGGTACTTGATATAATATAGAAGTCTAAAAAATTCCAGCAAAGGGTATTTCAATCAGAATTTAGCATTTAAGATTTTGCTTCTTAAAAATTACATGAAAAACCAATCCAACCTATTTCACTAATATGTTGGATTTTTCGGTTAATTCCATTTGGTACTTGATACATTAATAGATGCATAAAAAAATCAGCCAAAAAAGGTATTTTCATCAAATTTAGCATTTAAGATTTTAGCACTCTAAAAATTGACGTGAAAACACCATCCTATTTACATTTTTGAATTTATCGGTTAATCTCTTGTACTTGATAACATTAAAAGATGCTAAAAAATCCAGCAAAAAGGTATTTTCTATAGAATTTAGCATTTAATTTTAGCACTCTTAAAAATTGACGTGAATACCAAGTCCTATTTACTATATTGTGGGATTTCGGTTATCCTTTGTATGATAACTATAGAAAGATGCTAAAAAATTCCAGCAAAAGGTATTTCATCAGAATTTAGATTTAAGATTTTAGCATCTTAAAAAATTAGGAAAACCAAGTCCCCTATTTCACTATATTGTGGATTTTCGGGTTAATCCCTTTGGTACTTGATAACATATAGAAGATGAAAAAAATCAGCAAAGGTTTTTTACGAATTTAGCATTTAAGATTTTAGCACTCTTAAAAAATGACGTGAAAACCAAGTCCCTTTTCACTATATTGTGGGATTTTGGTTAATCCTCTTTGGTACTTGATAACATATAGAAGATCTAAAAAAATTCCAGCCAAAAGGGTATTTTCAATCAGAATTTAGCATTTAAGATTTTAGCACTCTTAAAAATTGACGTGAAAACACAAGTCCCCTATTTCACTATTATGTGGATTTATTTGGTTAACCTCTTTGGTACTTGATAACATATAAAAGATGCTAAAAATTCCATCAAAAGGTATTTCATCAGAATTTAGCATTTAAGATTTTAGCACTTTAAAAAATTGACTAAACTACCAAGTCCCTATTTCACTATATCATGTGGATTTGTTAATCCCTTTGGTACTTGATAAACATTAGAAAGATTAAAAAATTCAGCTAAAAGGTTTTCATCAAATTTAGCATTTAAGATTTAGCCTCTTAAAAATTACGTGAAAACCAAGTCCCCTATTTCATATATAGTGGATTTATTCGGTAATACTTTTGGTACTTGTTAACATATAAAGATGCTAAAAAAATTCCAGCCAAAAGGGTATTTTCAAACAGAATTTAGCTTTAAGATTTTGCTTTAAAAATTGACGTGAAAACCAAGTCCCCTTTCACTATATCTGTGGGATTTTCGGGTAATCCCTTTACTTATAACATATAGAAAGATGCAAAAAATTCCAGCCAAAAGGTATTTTCAATCAAATTTAGCATTTAAGATTTTAGCACTTAAAATTGACGTAAAAACCAAGTCCCTATTCCTATATGTGGATTTTCGGTTAATCCTCTTTGTACTTGATAACATATAGAAAGAGAAAAAATCAGCAAAAGGTATTTTCTATCAAATTTAGCATTTAAGATTTTAGACTTAAAATTGACGTGAAAACCAAGTCCCCTATTTCACTATATTTGGGATTTTTCGGTTAATCCCCTTTGGTACTTGAACATATAGAAGATGCAAAAAATTCCAGCAAAAGGTATTTTCATCAAATTTAGCATTAAGATTTAGCTCTTAAAAAATTGACGTGAAAACCAATCCCCTATTTCACTATATTGTGGGATTTTTCGGGTTAATCCTCTTTGGTACTTGATAACATATAGAAAGATGCAAAAAATTCCAGCCAAAAGGGTATTTCTATCAAATTTAGATTTAAGATTTTAGCACTCTAAAAAATTGACGTGAAAACACCAAGTCCCCTATTTCACTATATAAGTGGATTTTCGGTAATCCTCTTTGTACTTGAAACAATAGAAAGATGAAAAAAATTCCAGCAAAAGGTATTTTCATCAGAATTAGCATTTAAGTTTTAGCACTCTTAAAAAATGACGTGAAAAACCAAGTCCCCTATTCACTATTTGTGGGATTTTCGGGTAATCCCTTGGTACTTGATAACATATAAAAGATGTAAAAAAATCCAGCAAAGGTATTTTCAATCAGAATTTAGCATTTAAGATTTTAGCACTCTTAAAAAAATGACGTGAAAATACAAGTCCCCTATTCACTATTTGTGGGATTTTCGGGTTAATCCTTTGGTACTTATAACATATAAAAGATGCAAAAAATTCCAGCCAAAAGGTATTTCATCAGAATTTAGCATTTAAGATTTTAGCACTCTTAAAAAATTGACGTAAAACACCAATCCCCTATTTCACTATATTTGGGATTTTCGGGTTAATCCTCTTTGTACTTGATAACATATAAAAGATGCAAAAAATTCCAGCAAAAGGGTATTTTCATCAGAATTAGCATTTAAGATTTTAGCACCTTAAAATTGACGTGAAAATACCAAGTCCCCTATTCACTATATTGTGGGATTTTCGGTTAATCCTCTTTGTACTTATAACATATAGAAAGATGCAAAAAATTCCAGCAAAAGGTAATTTCATCAGAATTTAGCATTTAAGATTTTAGCACTCTTAAAAAATTGACGTGAAAAACCAAGTCCCCTATTTCACTATATTTGTGGGATTTTCGGTTAATCCTCTTTGGTACTTGATAACATATAGAAAGATGCTAAAAAATTCCAGCCAAAAGGGTATTTTCAATCAGAATTTAGCATTTAAGATTTTAGCACTCTTAAAAATTGACGTGAAAAACCAAGTCCCCCTATTTACTATATTTGTGGGATTTTTCGGTTAATCCTCTTTGTACTTGATAACATATAGAAAGATGCTAAAAAATTCCAGCCAAAAGGGTATTTTCAATCAGAATTTAGCATTAGATTTTAGCACTCTTAAAAAATTGACGTGAAAACACCAAGTCCCCTATTTCACTATATTTGTGGGATTTTCGGTTAATCCTCTTGGTACTTGATAACATATAGAAAGATGCTAAAAAATCCAGCAAAAGGGTATTTTCTATCAGAATTTAGCATTTAAGATTTAGCACTCTTAAAAATTGACGTGAAATACCAAGTCCCCTATTCACTATATTTGGGATTTCGGTTAATCCTCTTGGTACTTGATAACATATAAAGATGCAAAAAATTCCCGCCAAAGGGTATTTCTATCAGAATTTAGCATTTAAGATTTTAGCACTCTTAAAAATTGACGTGAAAAACCAAGTCCCCTATTTCACTATATTGTGGGATTTTCGTTAATCCCTATGGTACTGAATAACATTAGAAGATGCAAAAAAATTCCAGTAAAAGGGTATTTTCAATCAGAATTTAGCATTTAAAAATTTTAGCACTTAAAAATTGACGTGAAATACAATCCCCTATTTCACTATATTGTGGATTTTTCGGGTTAATCCCTTTGGTACTTGATAACATATAGAAGATGCAAAAATTCAGCAAAAGGTATTTTCATCAGAATTTAGCATTTAATTTTAGCACTCTTAAAAATTGACGTGAAAAACCAAGTCCCCTATTTCACTATATGTGGATTTTCGGTTAATCCCTTTGGTACTTGATAACATATAGAAAGATAAAAAATCCAGCAAAAGGTTTTTCATCAGAATTTTAGCATTTAAGATTTTAGCACTCTTAAAAATTGACTGAAAAACCAAGTCCCTATTTCCTATATAGTGGGACTTTTCGGTTAATCCTCTTTGGTACTTGATAACATATAGAAAGATGCAAAAAAATTTCCCGCAAAAGGTATTTTCAATCAGAATTTAGCATTTAAGATTTTAGCACTCTTAAAAATTGACGTGAAAAACACCAAGTCCCCTATTTCACTATATCTGTGGGATTTTCGGGTTAATCCCTTTGGTACTTGATAACATATAGAAAGATGCTAAAAAATTTCCCGCAAAAGGGTATTTTCAATCAGAATTTAGCATTTAAGATTTTAGCACCCCTTAAAAATTGACGTGAAAACACCAAGTCCCCTATTTCACTATATCTGTGGGATTTTTCGGGTTAATCCCTTTGGTACTTGATAACATATAGAAGATGCAAAAAAAATTCCAGCAAAAGGTATTTTCTATCAGAATTTAGCATTTAAGATTTTAGCACTCTTAAAAAATTGACGTGAAAACACCAAGTCCCTATTTCACTATATTTTGGGATTTTTGGGTTAATCCCTTTGATACTTGATAACATATAGAAAGATGCAAAAAAATCCAGCCAAAAGGGTATTTTCATCAGAATTTAGCATTTAAGATTTTAGCACTCTTAAAAATTGACGTGAAAATACCAAGTCCCTATTTCACTATATTGTGGATTTTCGGTTAATCCTTTGTACTTGATAACATATAGAAAGATGCAAAAAATTCCAGCCAAAAGGGTATTTTCAATCAGAATTAGCATTTAGATTTTAGCACTCTTAAAAATTGACGTGAAAACACCAAGTCCCCTATTCACTATATATGTGGATTTATCGGTTAATCCTCTTTGTACTTGATAACATAAAAAGATGCAAAAAATTCCACCAAAGGGTATTTCAATCAGATTAGCATTTAGATTTGCACTCTTAAAAAATGACGTGAAAACCAAGCCCCTTTCACTATATTATGTGGGATTTTTCGGTTAATCCTCTTTGGTACTTGATAACATATAGAAAGATGCTAAAAAAATTCCAGCCAAAAGGGTATTTTCTATCAGAATTTAGCATTTAAGATTTTAGCACTCTTAAAAAATTGACGTGAAAAACCAAGTCCCCTATTTCACTATATTGTGTGGATTTTCGGGTTAATCCTCTTTGGTACTTGATAACATATAGAAAGATGCAAAAAATTCCAGCCAAAAGGGTATTTTCTAATCAGAATTTAGCATTTAAGATTTTAGCACTCTTAAAAAATTGACGTGAAAACACCAAGTCCCCTATTTCACTATATTGTGGGATTTTTCGGGTTAATCCTCTTGGTACTTGATAACATATAGAAAGATGCTAAAAAATTCCAGCCAAAAGGTATTTTCTATCAGAATTTAGCATTTAAGATTTTAGCACTCTTAAAAAATTGACGTGAAAATACCAAGTCCCCTATTTCACTATATTGTGGGATTTTCGGGTTAATCCCTTTGGTACTTGATAACATATAGAAAGATGCAAAAAAATTCCAGCCAAAAGGGTATTTTCTATCAGAATTTAGCATTTAAGATTTTAGCACTTCTTAAAAAATTGAAAAAACCAAGCCCCCCTTTTTTTTTAATTTGGGTTTTTTTGGGGAATCCTTTGGATTAAAAACATATAGAAAGACAAAAAATCCGCCAAAAGGTATTTTCATCAAATTTTGCATTTAAGATTTTAGCACTCTTAAAAAAAAACGTGAAAAACCAAGTCCCCTATTTACTATTTTGTGGGATTTTTCGGGGTTTAAACCTCTTTGGGATTATAAATAAAAGATCTAAAAAATTTTCCCGCAAAAGGGATTTCAAACAGAAAATTTTGCATTAAGGGTTTTTAGCCTCTTAAAAAAAACGTAAAACACCAAAATCCCCATTTACAATTGTTGGATTTTTGGTAACCCTTTGGTACTTATAAAATAAGAAAAATGCAAAAAAAAAACCCGCAAAAAAGGGGATATTCTAGAATTTACATTTAAGATTTTTTGCCTCTTAAAAAATTACGTGAAAAACCCAAACCCCTATTTCACTTATTGGGGATTTTCGGGTTTTTCCCCTTTGGGACTTGATACATAAAAGATCAAAAAAAATTTCCCGCCAAAAGGGGATTTTCATCAAATTTAGCTTTAAGATTTTAGCACTCTTTAAAAAAATTTTACGTGAAAAACCAAATCCCCCATTTTTACTATATTTGGGGGTTTTCGGGGTTTAAACCTCTTTGGACTTGATAACAAAAAAAAGATCAAAAAAACCCGCCAAAAAGGGGATTTTTTAATCAGAATTTAGCATTTAAGATTTTGCCCCTTTTAAAAAAATTTACGTGAAAACACCAAGTCCCCTATTTCACTATTATGTGGGGGTTTTCGGTTTAAACCCTTGGATTGAAACAAAAGAAAAGAAAAAAAAACACCAAAAAAATATTTTTAATCAGAATTAGCATTTAAGATTTTAGCCTTTTTAAAAATTGACGTGAAAACCAAGTCCCCCATTTCACTTTTTTGGGATTTTTCGGGTTAAACCCCTTTGGATTGATAAAATATAGAAAAGAAAAAAATTTCCCGAAAGGGGATTTTCAAACAAATTTAGCAATTTTAAAATTTTTGCACTTTAAAAAAATTTACGTGAAAACACCAAGTCCCCTATTTCACTAATTGTGGGGTTTTTCGGGTTTAACCTCTTTGATTTTAAAAATAGAAAGTGTAAAAAATTCCGCCCCAAAAAGGGTATATTCAAACAAAATTTTCATTTTAAAATTTTTGCATCTAAAAAATGACGTGAAAAACCCAATCCCCATTCACTATATTTTTGGGATTTTCGGGTTTAAACCCTTTGGACTTTAACAATAGAAAGATGCAAAAAAAAACCGCCAAAAGGGGTTTTTCAAACAGAATTTAGCATTTAAGATTTTGCACCTTAAAAATACGTGAAAAAACCAATCCCCTATTTCACTATAATTTTTGGGATTTTTGGGTTAATCCCTTTTGGTACTTGAAAAACAATAGGGAAAAACAAAAAAATTACAAAAGGTATTTTTAATCAAATTTAGCATTTAAAATTTTAGCACTCTTAAAAAAAAAAGCGTGAAAAAACCAATCCCCTATTCATATTTGTGGATTTTTTGGGTTAATCCCTTGGGTCTTGATAACAATAGAAAGATTAAAAAAACCCCGAAAAAGGGGATTTTCCCAAAACAGGGAATTTCATTTTTAAGATTTTTCACTCTTCAAAAATTGACGTGAAAAACACAAATCCCCTATTTCACAAAATATGTGGGTTTATCGGGGTTTAAACCTCTTTGGTACTTATAAAAAGAAAGATCAAAAAAATTCCCGCCAAAAGGGTATTTCAATAGAATTTTGCATTTTAAATTTTTGCCTCTTAAAAAATTTTCGTGAAAAAACCAAGTCCCCCATTTCACTATATATTTGGATTTTTCGGTAAAACCCTTTGTACTTGATAACATATAGAAAGATGCAAAAAAAATCCACCAAAAAAAGGGATTTTCATCAAATTTAGATTTAAGATTTTTGCAACCTTTTAAAAATTTAGTAAAAAACCCAAATCCCCCCATTCATATTTTGGGGGTTTTTCGGGGTTTAAACCTCCCTTTGGGACTTTTATAACATATAAAAGATGCAAAAAAATCCCCGCCAAAAGGGATTTTCAAAAGAATTTAGCATTTAAAAATTTTTTTGCCTCTTAAAAAAAATTACGTGAAAAACCAAGTCCCCTATTTCACTATATTTTTATTTTTTGGGTTTAAAACCCCTTTTGGGGACTTGATAACTATAGAAAGATGCAAAAAAAATCCCGCCAAAAAGGTATTTTCATCAAATTTTGCATTAAGATTTTGCACTTTAAAAAAATTGACGGAAAAACCAAGTCCCCTTTTTTTATATTTTGTGGGGTTTTTTGGTTAAAACCCTTTGGGACTTGATAAAAATAAAAAGATCAAAAAATTCCACCCAAAAGGGGGATTTTTCAAATTTTAATTAAAAATTTTAGCACTCTTAAAAAAATTCGTGAAAAAACCAAATCCCCCCATTTCCTATTTTTGTGGATTTTTGGGGGTTTAAACCCCTTTGGGACTTGATAACAATAGAAAATCTAAAAAATTTTAGCCAAAAAGGGGATTTTCCCAACGAATTTGCATTTAGATTTTAGCCCCTTTAAAAAAATTACGTGAAAAACCCAAACCCAAAAACACTAATTGGGATTTTCGGGTAAAACCCTTTGGACTTTATAAAAATATAGAAATGAAAAAAATTTTAGCCAAAAAAGGGTTTTTCAACAAATTTGCATTTAAATTTTAGCACCCCTTAAAATTACGTGAAAACACCAAGTCCCCTATTTTCCCATATAGTGGGGTTTTTGGTTTAAACCCTTTGGTACTTGATACAATTTTGAAAGATGCAAAAAAAAACCAGCCAAAAAAGGTTTTCAACAAATTTTACATTTAAGATTTTAGCCTCTTAAAAAATTACGTGAAAACAACCCAATCCCCTATTTCACTATATAGTTTGGGTTTTTCGGTTAAAACCCTTTTTATTTTAATAAATAAGAAAACAAAAAAAATTTCCGCCCAAAAGGGTTTTCATCAAATTTAGCATTTAAGATTTTTTCACTTTAAAAAAATTGACGTGAAAAACCAAGTCCCCTATTTCATAATTGTGGGATTTTTTTGGTTAACCCCTTTGGGATTGAAACATATAAAAGATCAAAAAAAAAACCCCCAAAAGGGTATTTCATCAAATTTTGCATTTTTTAAAATTTTAGCCTCTTAAAAAATTACGTGAAACACCAAACCCCATTTCACTATATTGTGGATTTTCGGGTTTAAACCCTTTTTTTTACTTTATACATATAAAAGATGCAAAAAAAAACCAGCAAAAGGGGATTTTCACAGAATTTAGCATTTTAAAATTTTAGCATCTTAAAAATTGACGTGAAAACCAAGTCCCCTATTTCACAATTGTGGGATTTCGGGGGTTTAATCCCCCCCCCTTTGGGACTTATAAAATAAAAAGGGTGCAAAAAATTCCCAAAAGGGGTAATTTTTATCAGAATTTAGCATTTTTAAATTTTAGCATCTAAAAAATGCTGAAAAACCAAGTCCCCTTTCATATATATGTGGAAATTTTTGGTTAATCCCTTTTTGGACTTGAAACATAAAAAGATGCAAAAAAAAACCAGCAAAAGGATTTTCAAAAAGAATTAGCATTTAAGATTTTTTTCACTCTTAAAAAAAAGGGCGTGAAAAACCCCCAAGTCCCCCATTTCAATATTTTGGGGGTTTTGGGTTAATCCCTTTGGGACTTGTAACAAAAAAAGATGCAAAAAAAAATTTCCCCCAAAAGGGGATTTTCAAACAGAATTTAGCATTTAAAAATTTTGCATCTAAAAAATTTACGTGAAAAACCCAATTCCCCATTTCACTATATTGTGGATTTTTCTTAATCCCCTTGGTACTTTGATAACAAAATTTTAAAAACTAAAAAACCAGCCCAAAAGGGGATTTTCAAACAAATTTAGCATTTAAGATTTTAGCACTCTTAAAAAATTGACGTGAAAACACAGTCCCTATTTCACTATTATGTGGGATTTTCGGTTAATCCTCTTTGGTACTTGATAACATATAAAGATGCAAAAAATCCAGCCAAAAGGGTATTTTCAAATCAGAATTTAGCATTAAGATTTTAGCACTCTTAAAAAAATTGACGTGAAAACACCAAGTCCCCTAATTTCACTATATATGTGGGATTTTTGTTTTAAACCTCTTTGGTACTTGATAACATATAGAAGATGCTAAAAAAATCCAGCCAAAAGGGTATTTTTCAAACGAAATTTTGCAAATTTTAAAATTTTAGCATCTTAAAAATTGACGTGAAAACCAAGTCCCTATTTCACTATATTTTGGGGTTTTCGGGTTAATCCTCTTGGTACTTGATAACATATAGAAAGATGCAAAAAAATTCCAGCAAAAGGGTATTTTCAATCAGAATTTAGCATTTAAAATTTTAGCACTTTTTTAAAAAATTACGGGAAAAACCAAGTCCCCCATTTCACTAATAAAGGGGGATTTTTTGGGGTTTAAACCCCTTTGGTACTTGGGTACATATAAAAGATATAAAAAAATTTTCCCCCCAAAAAAGGTTTTTTTTCAAACAGAATTTAAACATTTAAAGGGTTTTAGCACTCTTCAAAAAAAAGACGTGAAAACACCCAAATCCCCCCATTTCACTATATTGTGGGGGTTTTTTTTGGTTTTTAAACCCTTTTTACTTGGGTAACATATAAGGGAAAAATGCTAAAAAATTTTCCCGCCCCAAAAGGGGGATTTCAATCAAATTTAGCATTTTTAAAATTTTAGGGTTTTTTTTAAAAAAAAATTTCGTAAAACACCAATTTCCCCCATTTCACTATAATTTTTGGGGTTTTTTTGGGGTTTTAAAAACCCCTTTTGGGCTTTATAAAATAAGAAAGATCAAAAAAAAATTTCCCCCCCCAAAAAAAATTTTTTTAAACAAATTTAGCATTTAAGATTTTAGCCTTTTTTAAAAAATTGACGTGAAAAACCAAGCCCCTATTTACTTTTAAATTTTTGGGGATTTTGGGTTAAAATCCTCTTTGGTACTTGATAACATATAAAAGATGCAAAAATTCCAGCCAAAAGGGGATTTT
>JAJSOM010000128.1:0-76343 GCA_023052935.1 Piezodorus guildinii
CCAAGCCGCCCTGCGGTCATTCAACATACCTGAGAACTTCGTCCATGCCGCCCTGCGGTCATTCAACATACCAGAGAACTTCGTCCAAGCCCCCCTGCGGTCATTCAACATACCTGAGAACTTCGTCCAAGCCGCCCTGCGGTCATTCAACATACCAGAGAACTTCGTCCAAGCCGCCCTGCGGAGATTTTCTACAATACGCAACTGGACTTTCACGTGAATATAGCTTATCTATTAATGGAACATTTAATTTCTTAATTATTATTCAAGAAACTGTTTAATTTTGATAACTATTTTTTTTTACATTAATTAAATTAAGTTTGTTTCTTCTATTTTCTACAATATTTTAATTAGGTTTATTTTGTTTCCTACATTTTCTTACTGCTGTTTAATCATATAATTAGGTTAATTTGTTTCTTATCTTTTCTTATATAAATTTATTAGGTTAATTTGTTTCTTATCTTTTCTTATATAAATTTATTAGGTTAATTTGTTTCTTATCTTTTCTTATATAAATTTATTAGGTTAATTTGTTTCTAATCTTGTTTATCTGTATTTTAGTGTATTAAATGTATTGTGATCCGTCGTTGCTTCCATTATTTTTATTTAATTTACATGTATACAGTCCACTGATTTATTTCAATAGAACCTCCCTCAATTTTGAGTTGTCACTTGGAAGTACTATTCTTTCACGGATAGCTCAGCGTATACAATATTGTAACTGCTTAGGGTTAGAATCAATGGCAGAAAGAGCTCTGTATTCGATGGACTGAGATAAAAACAGAAAAAAACAGCAACTTTCAATATATTAGTTCAATGTATTTCAATAAAGTAACGGACATATTCAATGTTTTATCTCTTAATAGTTTAAACTTTAACTTTGCTCTATTTAGTGTGTAGCTTTTCATAGTATCTAAACTGAGTTTTCGCTGAGGTCAGCGTAGGCTTAGCAAAGGATCTTTAGAAGCAGAATTTTACAAAAAAGTTTCTTCGAAAGGTACATAACATACTTTACCTGGGAAGGGAGTTACAATATACTGTAAACACCATTAATATATATATGTTTCCTCACGTATATATTACGAAATATGAGAGTTTAGAGTTAGGAAAAAAAAACAAAAAAAAAAACTCAATTTTTCCTGTTTAATGCTTTAAGAGAATCCACTATATAATCCCTATCAAAACTTGAATCCCTTCAATGGTTCTTATGGTGTCTTAATTTCTAGTAGTTTTTTTTTTTTTTTTTTTTTTCCTGTTTTTAATACACGCACTCAAATAGAAAAAATCGTTGTACTTTTGAAGGAAAAATGATATACGTATAAATTATGTATTCTACTAATCTTTTTACAATCACATAACAAGTATTACTTATCTCATAATAAACTAAAATAAATCATAAACAATTTCGTGTGTAGAATGCCACAATTCTGCAACAATAATGGATGAAATATCAAAATGGCACGACTCTTCTCTTCAATGGTTTCTTATCTGTCTATAAAAGTTCGATGAGGCAGATGTAGAGCCATCAGTCATTCCACAACTTACATAATTTTGTGGTGTTTGAAATATGAACGACGGTTAAATTAGTGACACGTTTTTCATAAAAATCATGATTCCTGATACTAGGAAAGGGTCCTTTAAGAACAATTGAGATATACTATGTGTCTGACCATAAGACCAAAGGATTACAATTCTTTTGTATTCACAATGATATCAGAAGAAAAGAAAGGGCTAAAGTAAACGATAAAATAAAAATAAAATATATAAATAACTTCTGATAGATTAATGGATTGAACAAAACAAAATATTGAAACTGATTCATAATAATTAATCCATTAACTAATTTAAATATAAAAAATTAATAATAAATTTTCTTTATGAATTGATATTTGATTTGAAACATCAGGCTTGTTGAGCGTCTGTGGGATGACAGTAGGTACTGGAACAGGTGGAAGTTAATGGTAGAGAAGAATCATGGCGGACATGAGTAGGTAGGGAATTCGAGAGAGTAGTGGAGCGGACAAGAAAGGAATGATCCAAAGTTTTGTTCTATGGGTAGGAATATAAAGGTCAGAATGGCGCGATCTTGTTTCGAGGGAGTGGATTGACGATTTAAATTGCAGAAGTCTATGGCTATAGCTCTGGGATTTGATGGTTTGGTAAAGATTTGATCCTAGGAAATATTGTGAGGGAAGGAGCCACTTTAACTCTCTGTATAAATTGGTCACATATAACCTCTTTGGTGTGCCGAGGACAAATCTTAAAAGTAAGTTCATGTCTTTGTGTTAATTATACATTAAATATTCCGTCTTACATTAGACGTTTGTCTTTACTTTTACTTACCGATATATGAAATATATAGAAATGAAAAGTATTGCGATCGTGAAAATATTTGAATTAAACTTTTCAACGGAAACACGCGGTTTGGGGTTCCCTGAGTCCAAATAACCAAGTCCCGCAAAAAGGTCTGTGCATGTGTGTGGTAAGTTTAGCGCAAAACCGAAGTGTCATACGGAACTGAAATTTCATATTTGAGACAACTATTGGGCATATGTTACATAAAATTTTTCTTCAAAATCGGCTGAACGAAAGATCTACTTTATACCATGCATTTTACACCTTTTTATGAATTTCTTAAAAAAACGGCTCTAAGGATTATAAACAATATATATTGAGGTAAAATATAATGAGCTTTTAAATCATGTAGGTTGCATTCTGATCGAAATAGTCTGATATAGGGCTTAAATGCCGATATTTTAAATTTTCTTCCTCTAAATTACCTTTAATAATGTATATTATATATATAAAAATATCATCTTGTTATTATTTATAAAAACCCAGTAAATATGTAAGTTGAGCGAATGCGATATCCAACTAAAGGGGAAAACTGAAAAACTATTTTTTTTATGCAATTTTTTTATTTGATTTATTTAGTACATTTGAAAAAATTAACCATATCATTTTTTTAGAATTGATAAAAACGGAATAACATATAAACGGAACGAATTTGATATCTAATGAAAGGAAAAAAAAAACAAATATATATATGTATGCATTATTTGTTTTTTGGAACATAAAAATAGTAATATATATGTATAATATACTGTTAGAAAGCTAAAGATTAAAAAAAAAAAAATTATTAACTTATACACAAGCTTGCAAAAGTTAATAAAGAGTGATGTAAAGCCGATAAAACTAACTGATTATCGTAGATAATAATTTAATAGATTATTAAATAAAAAAACATAATCCTTTTAAAATCCAATTTTATTAATTCTTCAACACTATATTTTTATCTCAACTGACCATTTGGTTTGATTTTTGGACCAATTTAAATTGATCTTAACAACGGAAGTAAGTGAAAGTCGTGTGTTGCGCGCACCAGATTTTTTTATTTTACGGGAATGAATGTGCCGGAAGAAAATTGTTAATGAAATAAAATAATAGAGAAACAAATGTAAAAATATTGTAATGTATGATATATATATATATATATATATATATATATATATATATATATATATATATATTCCTATTATTTTTCTTTTTTATAAGAAATCGTTCAAACTATACCGTAAGATCCGATAATAAATGGTAGACCGCGGAGTTGAAAACTCCTATCAACGACCAGAGAAATTCCATGGGAATTTTAAAGTCTGTAATGGGAATTTAGAGGATTGTTTCGGGAAGGAAGACATAGCGAACAGTTTAAATGAAATCCCGGCTCAAGAACTTCAAGGCTTTTCTTAACTCTAGGAGGCTTAGAAGTGGAGTGTTCCTAACGCTCTTCGGAAAGGCGATTAAGGATAAAAATTAACTATTTTATTTTACATAACTGTTATATATTTAATTTGTTGATGAAACATATCAGGTTGGTCATGGTAACATCTTAAAAATTTATGTTATTAATTTTTTTTTAAGTTTGAAGTTTAAGTTTTAAGTTTGTTAACTTTTTTTAAATTTCTTTACTGGTTTTTAATAAAAACCGATAAAGAAATAGGACTCGAATTAAATACCGATAAGACGAAATATATGATTAGTAGCAGAAACGGTGGCGATCTTGGTGATATTGATATTTTAGAGCATACCTTTGAACAAGTAGAGAAATTCAAGTATTTAGGTTCAATGATAACAAGAAAAAATGAAATCCTTGAAGAAATAAAGTCCCGGTTAAAGGTGGGAAATGCGAGTTATTATTCAGTTGCTAGATTACTTAGCTCGCGGCTTCTGTATAAAATCTTAAAGGTTAGAATTTATAAAACTATTATTCTTCCGACGGTTCTTTACGGATGTGAAACGTGGCCGCTTACTTTGAAGGATGAACGACGGCTTAAGGTTTTCGAAAATAAGGTACTGCGTAAAATATTTGGTCCGAAGAGAGATGAGGCACTGGGGAGTTTAGAAGGTTGCACAACGCGGAATTGCGGGACTTGTATCCTGTAAATATAATTGAGTTGATAGCATCGCGGAGACTCAAATGGGCGTGTAAAGTCGTTGGGCTCGATGAGGAGCGGATACCGAGAAAGTTGGTATTCGCTGATCCGACTGGTAGAAGTCCGAAAGGTAGACCGAAGCGTCGATGGGAGGATTGCGTTAAGGCTGATCTCGGGGGCTTGGGTTTGAATAGTGACCATTGGGTGAGTCTGTGCAAGTAATAATGATCAAGTCATATTACATATATATATATATATATATATATATATATATATATATATATATATATAAACAAAAATAAAATCTGGTGTAGGCAACACACTACTTTTCCTTACCTCGATTGTTAAAATTAATTTAAAAAATATTAAACATACTCCAATTTGTAAAATAATTTTTGTTGGAAACTAATCATCTAGATTAAATAATATAATCAACATTAAATTGTTAATCAGCAATAAGATTACTGTTATTAATAAAAAAAAAATACATTAAATAAATATTTTTTTCTCTTTTATCGGTCATCAAATTCGTCCAAATTGTATATTTTGCCGTCCTTTATCAAAATCATTAAGATGAGAAGGTTAATCTTTTGTTAATGTACAAAATTAAAGGTAGTATAGTTGAAGAAAATTAAAATATCGGCATTTAAACCCTGTCAGACTATTTCAATCAGAATAAAACCAACAAGATATTAAATCACAATTAATTATACATCAATATGAGGAGTATAATCAAAATCTTTACAGCAGTTTTTGGGAAAATTGTTAAAAGGAGCAAAATGCACATTATGAAGTAATACACATGATATGATACACACACACACACACACAGAACTTTCTGCGGGACTTGGTTATTTGGAACCAGGGGACCCTAAAACGTGCATTTCCTTCGAAAACTAGAATTCGAAAATTTTCACGATCGCAATACTTTCCCTCGCTATATATTTCATATATAGGTAAGTGAATGTAACAAAACAACAATCTATAATTGAATTATTATTACCAGGGTATTTTCTAAGATGCTACACCAATTTCACACCTTAATTAAACTCCCGAAAAATTTTACATGTTTTATCTCGAAAATGTTTTTAACATATTCTGTGACTCCCTAAAACAATGTAAAAGTAAATGGTTTTCAATATTTGTAGAGTTCTATCCTCGTTAAAATAATCTCTCACAGTTTAATGGGCAAATTTTCACGTTTCATCGCCTGCAGTACCGCTGCTAAAGGAAAACATATTGACAGAATGAAATGCCCCCATTAAAAAACACGGCAACAGAACTGTTTACTATCTCTTTTCTCATGTTGATAAAATCTAAATTGAATTTTATTCCAGTTTACATAAGATTTTTAATTAAATTATTTTAATTTACATTTAATCAATTACAAATGTTTAATTATATTTATTAGACTTCAATATTAAAAATAAAATTATTATTTATATTTTCAAATGAAATTATATTAGATTACTAAGAACTCAATTAATTAAAATTACTTTCAATTTTGTATTTAAATTAAATTCATAATTAATTCTCTTGTTCAAATGAAAGTTACTTTAAATTAAAAATGTGCTGCTTTATGTGAATAGAATTTTTTTATTTTTCACGTTCAATTATTATGAGATGACATATATGGAAGAAATTTATTGATAGTATCTTGATTAGATAAAACAGTTGTAGATTGTTTTACAGACAACCCAATACTAACCTTGTCTTAGAATATTGTTCCTTTAATTAAGAGTTCATTACTTATTCCTTGGAACTAATTTATAGACGAAAAGGACGATATATTCAATAACTCACAGGTTTGGGAGTAGAAGACTTCCTAGATACTTCTTCTATTTTAGATAACTTCTCCTGTAACTTACTCAAGAACATCGGGTTATTTTAATGAATATTAAACAACACATTTGGCAGGTTAGAAATGTTTTTTTTATTGTCCTATGTCAAACCTCATAATTATTCTTTATTTAAAAATTAACCTAATCACCTAAATATTGATTTTACTTGTAATATTTTCTTCCATTGAAGAATGGTGTCAAAAGTGGAGAATTAAAATCAACCCTACTAAATCCCATCAAATTACCTTCACCCTACGTCTAAAACCTATGTCCGCCTGTCCCATTATTTCCTTTAATAATATTCCACCCTCCTTAGTTGAACAGATCCGGTACCTAGGACTCCATTTAGACAAAAGTCTTACTTTGAATCCTTACACTAGACAGAAACGACAAGAAACAGCTCGTAGATACCGCTTACTACAACACTTACTGGACAAACGATCAAAAATTTCCACATACTACAAAAAATTAATTTATATTACCATCATTACGCCTATTTGGGAATATGGGATTGAGTTATGAGGATCCACCAAACCTTCAAATTCTCCCCGCATTCAATCCTTGCAATCCAAAATCCTCCGAAAGAGGATATCCCAAAATATCCCATTAGTCGCAGGTCTAGATATTCCTCCTTTTATTCCAAATTATCCGTCCACTCCAACCCACTCGTCCACAAACTCTCATCTCCTATTCCTGATCATCTTCCTAGGCGGCTGAAAAGACGATGGCCTCGAGACCTATTATGCTGAATAAACTTTGAAGTGCTACTACTGGGTAGTTTCTTCACATGCCTGTATCACGCCCACTGGATCTTTTAGCACATTTACTTAAGGTATTTTATAATACAGTATTATAATAATACTTTTAAATAAAAAAAAAAAAAAAAAAAAATGTAATATATTTTCCTTAACAATGCCATTTATATATTTGACTTTTCGATCTCAGATTGTATAGAAAATTTCATTTCTATCCTAATTATCCCCTTTATTCCTAAAGCTCCCAATCGTGTCATTAAAATCGCAGATAACGGTGTACAGTCCCGAAGTCATCCAAAAGTACTCATTCCTATAAAATAGAAGCGAATTCCTATAAAATTAGATGTTTCCATTCTTGAGTTCAAGAACAAAAAAAATGCATGAAAAAAAAAAAAGATTTCTCTTTTCTCCTTTAGTTTAATATCGGATTCGTTCAACTTATATATTTACCTGTTTTTTATCAATAGTAATAAGATGATATGGTTATTTTTATAGAATATAAAAAATTAAAGGTACTTTAGAAGAAGAAATTTTAAAAAAATCTGCATTAAAGCACATCTGACTATTTCAATCAGAATAAAACCTACTTCATATTAAAGCTTATGAGATTTTACATTGATATAGGAGGTTTAATTAATGTCGTTTTTGAGAAAATGGTGCAAAACGCATGGTATAAAGTAGTACTTTCGGTGAGCTGGTAACGTCTCGAGCGTGTAGTTGTATTAAATATGAAATTTCAGTTCCATGGGACTTATCGCTTACGCGGGGGAGTTACCACACACACACACAGCTCTTTTTTCGGGACTTGGTTATTTGTACTCAGGGGTCCTAAAGCGTGTTTTTCCGTTGAAAACTGGAATTCGAAAATGTTCACCATCGCAATACTTTCCCTTACTATATATAGTAAGTGAAAGTAAAAATTTATTTTAAAAAAATATTTTCAGTTTACTCCTTCACTTATTTCATATAAGTGAAAGTAAAAACGTCAATAGATGGTATGGAGAAGGTTGATGTCAACATACCCAAGAGTTTTTTTTTTTTTTTTTTTTTTTTTTTTTATTAAATAGGATCGGAAAAAGGAGTGAACATGGAAACCAAATTGTCAGGCGGAACGGAATCCGTTTGGAACAGGTTACAGACTTTAAGTACCTGGGGACCCACCTCAATGAATACGGACAGATCAGCGGAGACATCGGAGAGAGGTTGAAAACGGCCGGAAGATGTTTTTACTCCCTTAGGAAAGGTTTTCTTGACAAGAAGGAAGTTTCAAAGGCCACTAAGAAGGTAGTCTTCAAAAACACATTCCTCCCTATTCTAACGTATGCAAGTGAGTCTTGGACCCTCACTACTAAACATAAGAGCCAAACCCAAGCTATGGAAATGCGCTATCAAAGAAAAATTGAGGGGAAAACAAGAAGGAATAGAGTGAGAAGCTCAACAATAAGAGGGAACCTGGAACTGAGGCCAGCTGAAGATGTTATCGTTATGTTACCTCCAGGGCTACTCAGGAGGTTAGAGTGGAGGGGAAGAGACCACAAGGAAGACCAAGAAAAGCCTGGGAGGAAGGAGTGAAGGAGGCCTTTAAGAAGAGAGGAATATATTGGAAAAGGAGAAGACAGCTGGCACAGGACAGAGAACTTTGGGTCAGGCTCTATAAGACAGCACCTCACACTGCTCCGCGGTAAAGAGGACTCGATTAAGTAAGTAAATATAAGTACTACAGGTTGTTTATTTATTTAACGTTACTTTATGCTACTATGGCTAATCAGACGATGCTACAATGGGAGTCCTAAATTTTGCCTATCCAGGTTTTATAAGGATAGGGATCTTTAACGAGTACCTGACATCACACAGGCTCGGGACCACCTTTAAACGTCGCATCCGAAGGACGGCATAACTAAGGATTTTTTACTCCCATTAAAAAATCCTAGGACTACCTGCGGGTTCGAACCCGTGATCTTTGGCATAGGAGGCTGTTATGCTAACTCACCAGCTACAAGTGATCCCTAAATACTACAGTTTGTCTTTTAATATTTTTTATTCATTTTTTTCTTTTTAATACACAAAGGAAAAAAAAAACAATCTCAAAATTTGTTTCATATTGGTTCTACGTTGCTAACAGACAATTTAAAAAAGTGGCATCTGAGGTATACATAAGTGTTATATAAATGAAAAGATCGAAAGGTGTTGGAACATGAGGGAGAGACTATATCTCTGTCTGTTTTGTGATAACACACACTTTTTTTTATATGAATGAGAGGAGTCGTTTTTTACTTTCACTTACCTGTATATGAAATATACAAGTATAGTAAGGGGAAGTATTGCGATCGTGAACATTTTCGAATTCCAGTTTTCAAAGGAAATACGCGTTTTAGGTTCCCCTGAGTAAAATTAACCAAGTCCAGCAAAAAGGCCAGTGTTTGTGTGTGGTAACTCCCGCGCGTAAGCGGAAAGTACAATGAAATTGAAATTTCATATTGAAGACAACTATACGGCCGAGATGTTACAAAATCTTTTTAATCAAAATCAGCTTACCAGAAGAGCCAATTTATAGTGTGCAATTTGCACCTTTTTACGATTTTCTCTAAAACGGATCTATGGATTTTGATTAAACTCGTTATATCGATGTAAAATTTAATGGGGATTAACATCATGTAGGTTTCGTTCTGATTGAAATAGTCTGACAGGTCATAATGCCGATATTTCAAAATTTCTTTCTCTAAAGTACCTTTAATTTTATAGATTTGGAAAAATTAACTATATCGTCTGATTAGCAAATTTGAAAAACAACTAAAGGAGAAAAATGAAAAAATATTTTATATCAATCACTATTATGAATGTGGGATGAATGTTGTGTGGGTTTTAATAACTGACCTGGATAGAAGTAGTATTTTATTTGTTTGAAAACATTGAATGGAGCAGGAAGGCATTAGATAAAGACCAGTTGAGTACACATTCAGGTACACAGAACAAATTGATAAATGTGATAATGAAATATTAAGATTTGATGTTGTGATTAAAATATACTTTTTAATGACCTATATTGTATAAAAATATGGAAATGGATGTAAGTATATATAAAATTTTATACATAATGTAAATAGTTAAAATGTAAATTATTTCTAATTTATAAATAATATATTCTTGATATGTATATAGTTAGTTGAAATATTTGTGCAATTATATTTTATTGTAGATAACATTGAATATCTGAAGATGAGGCATGTGAAGCCTCGAAACGTTGTAAAGATTGACATGTATGAATAAATAAATACATATGAACTAAAACAAGAAGAGATCGTTTCCAATTGATATGATCATAAAAAAAATATTTTTTTAATGCAATTTTTTTACTTTTGAAAACATGAACAGTAATATACATCTATGATATGCCGTTGGAAAGCTAAATATTTTATAAAATATATTATCTTATGCACAAGCTTATGAAAATTATTAGAGAGTGATGAATAACCGATAAAACTAATGATTAATTTATATAATAATATCATATATTTCTTAATAAAACACATGTTTCTATTGAAATTCATAATTAATTTTTTTTTTTTAATATTATTTTTATCTCTTAAAATGTGTTTAAAAATTCTTAATTTGGTATAACTAACAGAGGTATGTTAAATTCGTGCACCAGATTTTTATAATTAGGTACGGTGGCTAGAGTATCAGGGTTGTCGAAATCAAAATTATAGACGAGGAATATAGCATGTTGAGATAATTTTGAGGAAAACAGGTTACGGGCCGTGATGATGGCTCACATGCTTGAGCGGAAAGATTCGGAAAAATTAAAATATTTTTATACGTCAGACCACCGATTATTTCAACAGTCGACCACATATACATCCTCGATATATTTTATTATTAGTTTATATTTTTTAAATAAATGCAATATATGTGGAATGCCCTATAGATAGGACTATTAATATATTAATATAATATTAATATCCTGTTTCAGCTCTAGCGGTGAGGCGAGATTCCACTTCAAAGGGCACCGCAAGGACGGTGGAAGGGTTCGGGAGCTGCTGCTAGCCCTAGTCGAGAGAGGTCGCCTCGCAGACTTCACTCTCCTATCGACACATTTCTCCTTCACTCAAGAGCCCACGCTCCTAATACTGGTTAGGGGTCATATGTATTACAACACATAATAGATAGCATTTCAAATTAATTTTTTTTTTTTTTCTTCCTCTCAGATAACTGGAACATCATCTACTTCCCGGACAAAAGTCAAGGGGAAGTAGAATTTTTACTTATTTAAAACTTTTCTCACAATTGTGCAGGTATCCAGCAGAACTGATTTCTGCTCTAGTTTTAGGTCTAGGCCAAGCTCTTCTGTGCCCTCTCTGCTGCTTTTTAGGATTAGGCCAATCGAAGAAAGAACAATTGGAGTTGTTGTTACTTTTTCCAGGTGGTTAAGTGATTTTAGTTCAAGAGCGAGTTCTTGGTATTTTCGGATTTTTTCAGCTCTAGTGCTTAACAGATTAGAATCACTTGGGACAGCAATATCCATGATTTTGGCCATTTTGTTGGTTTTGTCTAACACCAAAATATCTGGACGATTATGCAACACTCTGTGGTCGGTGATAATTTCTTCATCCCAATAAACTTTTACCTCTTTATTTTCCATGAGTTTCTCAGGAGTATTCCGATAATAGGGTATCTCTTCATCACCCAACAATCCCAGAGCTCTGCATAAACTTTGGTGATATATCTTAGCAACATTATTATGTCTTGTCAAATAGTCTGTCAAAGCCAAAGCCTCACAACCATTTGTCACATGTAAATTAAATTATTATTTTTTTTTTTATTCAGATTTTTGATTTATTGGGTTAAATGTCCGTCCTTTTTCAAGGTAAAGGATTTTTATTACAAATACGATATAAAAACAAGATAATTTTATTTGATGTATTTACCTTCTTTGTCTACACATTTTTCAAACGTGACACCAACATTTTTATCCCCAAACTGAAGAACTCTGAGCTTTGAAGTGAAACAAAATCTGAAAACGCATTTTTCACTTGATCATCATTTTCAAAAAGTTTTCCTTTGACGAAGTTGTCTAAATCCTGAACAGGTGGTAATCTGTTGGAGACAAGTCGGGAGAATATGGTGGGTGCGGAAGAACTTCGTAGCCAGTTCTTTCAATTTTTGCACGGTACGTTTTGAAACATGGGGTCTAGTGTGAGATCATGAGGTACCCATGTATTGAGCTTTTTTACTTTCCCAATACACTTTAAATGTCTGCAAACGGTAGATGCGCTTGCATTTAGTTGTGCTGAGAGTCCTTTAACTGTATGTTTGAGGACATCGTTGTCTATTACGGACGGAGGTCTTCTTCGGGGCAAGTTTTCCAAGTCGGTATCCCCAGCTGAAAACTTAGCAAACCAACGGCGAATGGCCCGTTCATTGACACTCCCTTCCCCAAAAGCCTTGCAAATATTTCTAGCGGCCTCAGAGTTTAAACTCGTACAAAATATTACTCGAAAATCGCGTGTTTCCATGTTCATATTTGGAGGTATACTAAAAAGTGGGTAATTGATTGGAAAGCTAATGTTTATAATACAAAGTTAGAGGATTAGTAACTGTTTACTTTAAATAGAGAGACCTGCAAAATCCTTTATGCATTTCAGAAACTATAAAAACGGACATTTTATATGAAACTACCCAATAGTTAATACATCAAGTAAGTTAGCTGTCAGATAATATACATGCAAAATACATGAAGAGAAAATTCTCATAGGCATTAATCCATTAGATAATCTATACTAGAAGGTATCGAGGCCATCTTTTTTTCAGAAATAGATGAGGAGGTAAGGATTGAAACTAGTGGGTTAGAGTGGGAGTGGAGTTCCTCATGGAAGGATTGATACCTGGTTCGTGCCAAATCAGCAACATATGGGATGTTAAGGTCTTTATGGATGAGTTTATTCTTGACAAAGTAAGGAGCATTAAGGATTTTTCGATAGGATTGTAAAGATTGAATACTGGAAGCAATTTGATGTTTAGTAGAGCCCTAAAGCTCAACTCCGTAAGTCCAGATACGTCTTAGGATGGTGATATAGATGAGCCTTTTATAACTAAGTAGAAGGTTAGAGCGTCTGTCCAGTAAGTGTTGGAGTAAGCGAAAGCGACGGGCAGTTTCTTGTCGTCAAATTAAATTTAAAATAGATAGCATGTTATATATTATTAGCGACCCGCAATCTCTTCGCACAGTTCCAATTTAAATGAGGTGTAATTTCTGTTTAAAAAGTCTTGTTTGATCGATTGAGAGTTTATCACTTTGGGATTATAAGTTCATGGCAACAAAAAGTGCTGTCATCAAGAAATTATTTTTATTTTAAAATATTATGTTTATTAAATTATTCTGTTTATTATTATTTTAAAGTTAAAGGAAGCGAAGTTTTAGTGTGTTTCTTGGACCAGAGATGGCAGCACCCTAGGGCAATTTTTTTTCAACCCTGATCTAATCGATATTGTCCAATTTTTATTTCAAACTATTCAATTTTTTCGTTGTGAAGAGGAGCATTCAGAAAATAGATTTCGAAATTTTTTAACCTTTTTCTTCTTCAAAATTTGAAATATAATATGGTTACTATACACTTTTTCAAACAAATGTGATCAAGTGACAAGATAGAAAAAAAATCTTAGATCCAATGCACTTTTCAGATTTTAAATTTATACACAGTTGCAGCCGAAAACAGAGATTTCCGAACACAGAAAGTGACGTATTAATTATTGATTGTTGGAGTTCATCAGAAGGGTTCAGAGGAAGGTACAGGCCAACAGTACAGCCCATCAGTGATTTAGTTTCATTAAGGAGTGAATTATTGAAATTTTTATTAGAGATTTTAATAGCCGTCCAGAATGATTTGTCAGTTATAGTGAGCTTTTCAGTCGTTTGGTAAATTTTGAATTTTCTTATTTTAGTTTGCTAGTTGGGTGTAATATGTTTTGTCGTTTTGTATCTTGTCCCGTGCCACTTTTTGATTCAGTAAGATTTTTTTATGGCTAGATCAATATCTTGTTTTGTTTTTTTGTGGAAGTTTTAAGTCTAATTTATTTTCCAAGTCATATCGTAGGTCTAGTATCTGGATTGGGAGTTCAGAGGCGCCTGACTTTGAGATTGTCGAATCTGCGAGGTGGTCTTGGAATGATGCTTCCTAGTGAACTGTTGAATGTGGTTTATTAGTTTTGAAGTCGATGCCTGTTGAGCGCTATTGGCTGGACTTTTTTAAATCTCCGCAAAATTGACTAAGTTATCCAATGCAAGAGGTACCTGTGTATTGCTCTTCTGTTCTAGACGTTTTGGCGGAGCGTTTTTTATCTCGTCCTGAGGAGATTTTTATAGAACTAACAGCCTCTATAGCTCGCATGATCTGCTTTACCTCAGAGAGCACTGGTATTTCGATGGCCCATCACGTGGCTTCGGCATGTTGACAAGCACATTTGATGTACCAAGCATGGTGGTAACAGTAAGACTTTGTGTCCTAAGTTTTGAAATTTGGTGAAATGTACTATTGTTGATTTCTATCGATGCTGCTGAAAGAGGACTGTGGAGAATGTCAATCTTGTCAAAAATTTCTAAGTTATTTCTGGATGGTTCAAAATCCACGAAAAATAGAGGTAACAGTTACTTTTCAGTTGCATGCGTGACGCAAGAAACGTGTCTGACATTAAGTCCTATTTCTTCTAGTCCTCTTCTGATAGGTTCCGTGGGGGTAGTGGAGTGAAGCCTTCCTTGAACTACTGAGTTTCGGTGCTTCAGTTGATAGCAATAGAAGTCGTAGTTAATCGATTTCAAATGGCTAATGAGCTTTATATAATTACGGTTTATTGTTATGTTATTCTTGATATCATTTATTATATATTATTATTAGAGTAATATTGAAAGTTGGACTGTTCGATCATGTCTGATATTTCTTGGCAGAAAGAAAAAAACATTGGTAATGTTGGTGATGAAAGTTATGTCGGCTGCAACTGAAGTGTTGCCAATAGAGGTCGGTGGGGCAGTCATGGCAGACGGTGTGGTTGAAGTTGATGCTGTTGGTTCGATACTATTGGCAGCAGTGAATTTACTACGAGTTTTGGTGGTGCGATATTTTAATCAGTCGTCTGTTTTGTTTTAGCAGGTTTAGTTTCCCTATCTCAGCTAAATATCCATCAGTTCATGACTCATAACTTATTGTAACAGATATTCACTCACCTCACTATAGGTGAATGTGATAATGTTTATTGGTTTTCAAACTCACTCTTCCTAAAGTTTTATAGTTTTAATCGTAAAAGAATCTAGACGACGGTCTTTTTATAATTGACTGCCAAAAACTCTGGTCCAGCTATAGAAGATTAATTGTAATGGGTCGAAGGAAAGACGCTTCAAAAGAGAGGAAGGAACTAACTAGACCTTAAGAAAGGTGGAACGTGAGTTCAATGTAAGGCTCAGCATAACCAAGTTTTCTTGGGGCTCCTGTGGTCTCGGATCTACGGGCCCTAAAGGATTCAATTACAAGAAACATTCTGCACTAGGAATTTCAAAAGTAGTTTCTAAGGGATTTTCAATACATTCTGTAACACAAAAAGAAAAAAAAACTTTGACTACAGTTACTTTTGTTTTATATAGATACAAACTCAATATATTTTTAAATGCCCATACATCTTTAATTTATTGCAATTAGTAAACAAATATTGACCACAGAAGTGATTTCTGTAACCTTTAGCCGTTTCTATTCACAAACATTTTAATTAATTAATACGGAAAACGTGGTTTTCCGAAATTTATAAGGTGCTATATTTTAAATACGAGACTAAATCGCAAATTTTAAATATCACAACATGTACTGAGTACCTAAAGCACCAAAGTTCATATGTTAATAATCCATTACCAATACTTTGTAGTGTAGATGAAGCCTGTATGGCTTGATTGAATTGTATAAGTACGGTAACACGTCTTTTTCTGAAAAAGTAAAATTAAATTAACTAGTTCAAGAGTGCATTAATGATTTAAGGGGTAGAAATATTCAGGAGAAACTCCAATAAACAATATTTTCATGGTGCAAGAATTGGAGGATTAAAATTAATTCTAACAAATCCTACCAAATAACCTTTACACTTCGTCGCGAACCAATGACTTCTTGTCCTTCAGTATCCTTCAAAGACACTCCACTTGAACAGATTCGATACCTAGGACTCCATATTGACAAACGTTTAACTTGGAATCCCCATACAAGACTGAAACTGCCGACATTTTCGACTACTTATTGGAAAAACGCCGTAACCTTCCACTTAATTACGAAAGACTTATTTACATAACCATTATAAGACTGATATAGACTTGCGGAGTAGAGCTATGAGGCTCTAGTAAACCATTAAACTCGTCTTGCATCCAATCCTCACTACCCAAAATCCTTCGTAAAATACTTACGAATAAACTCATCCTTAAAGACCTTAATGTTCCATATGTTACTGAATTAGCCCGAACCAGGTATCAATCATCAAAAACTCCATTCCCACTCTAAACCACTAGTTTCTATCCTATCATCCTCTTCGATTCCAGATAATCCTCCGAGGCGTCTGAAAAGAAGATGGCCCTGGGCATTCTAGTTTAAAGTATTTTTACAGTGCTGCCAATGCGTAGCGTCTCTATATGTATTGGGTTGATGCAAAATCAATAAAGGTTTTTAGTAGGTATTGTAAATACGCCATATCTTTAATTTAACCATATATATTTAATCAAAATAATTTCCATCTGAATCAATGCACTTTTGCCAACGTTCAACAAGCTTTCTTATTCCACCAGAAAAAAAATCCGAATCCCTGGACTCAATGAAATCACGAAAAGAATTTTCAATGTCGTCCTGGTTTTGAAAATTTTTCTCCCTCAAAAAGTTGTCCAGATGCCTGAAAAAGTGGAAGTCTGTAGGAGAGAGGTCAGGTGAATAAGGCGGATGTTGGAGAACTTCGTAGCCCAACTCGTGCAGTCGTCAAAGCGTTAGTTGTGCAACGTGTGGTCTGGCGTTACTACTGGCACCCACTTGGCCAACTTTTTTACCTTACCAATTGCTTCCAAGTGGCGTACAACTGTGAATTGGTTCACACCGAGTTCCGCCGCCATTTCTCGTGTGGTTTTGGTTGGGTCTTCTTCCACTTTTGACCTCAGCTGGTCGTTGTCCAGAGCAAGATGACGGCCCCGACCTTCCTTGTCTTCGAGGTCGAAATCTCCTCTGCGAAACTTCTGGAACCAACGCTGCACCGTGCACTCATTAATAGCCCCCTGACCCCACACTTCATTAATATTACGAGCCGTTTGCGCAGCGCTGCGCCCTAATTTAAATTCGTAAAAGTAAATTTGACGAAAATCGCACTTTGACATTTTCGATTCAAGACCTTTGAACACACTGAACAAAACGATTTTACTAAACAAATTCATGGTGAAAGAGAGGGTATTAGATAAGGTTTGTTTTGGTATAATAATGATCAATGTTATCAATGATTAGCTTTGTTTACACAATTGGAATTAAGATATTGCAATAGAGGAAACCTGCATTAATTTCACATCAGCCCAATATTTCGTGTCAGTTTACTATATCCATCACATTTACTTGATGTATATAATACAGTTATAAATGTGTTTTAAAAAAAAACTTGTCTTAGAACTTGAAGTTTGAATAACTCAATATGTAAAGATAATCTCTTCTAATTCACAGAAAGTAAAAACAAAAAAAAAAATGATTCATTTACTAATCTTTTGATTTGTTGAAGATAAGACCCTAAAGTGAAGTTAAAACAGGACAGCTCTTATTGTGAATGGCCTGGGGAAGGATTAGCAAGAGTTAAGCCGCCAGAGACTAGCACTCAAACCCGACCGTGCTCTCAAAGCTCTAAATTAATTCTACTTTCTGAACTTGTACACTTCAAAAGGGATTTCCTCTACATTTTTTTCCTTACCCAAATTTACTGCTGTAAGGAAAAAAAAAAAATAACGCTTATAAGAGATTTTTACGTTTGTACTAAATATGATTATGCTAACCAAATCCTTTTATATTGTACTTTAAAAAACTTCAGTTTGACCAATTTAAAATTTATTACTTTTGGATTATGAGTTCATCGTAGAAGTACACTTAGCAAAATAATATTATGTTTATTATAAAACGTTAATAGACTTATATTTAATCATAGGCAAAAAAGAAATATACATTATACAGAAAATCGAAAATTGTTTGGTGTATTTGTTTGTTAGGGGAGCCCGTGGCTGAGTGGCTAGCGCGCTAGTCTCTCATGCTACAGGTTGCGAGTTCGAATCCCAGTCTCGGCGGGACTTTTATTAGGATGAAATATAATGGGGATTCACTCGCAGCTTCTCCCCCGAGTATGTGAGGCCCGTCAGCCAAATGGTGGCCACTCACAAAGTGATGACCCTACACTATACAATTTCATCGTGAAACGCGAGTGTAAACTCTCAGGAGATTACACCGCGAGGCCACTTAGGCACGATTTAGTAGATAATATTTTTTTCTAAAAATTTGATCACTTTATGGAAGTATATTACCTGTAATTATAGGTGGAATAGTCAGGAATCAGTCATTTTTTGAAAAGTTTTTAATTTTGCCAACGTTTCGGCCCAAGCTTGTGAACCATCATCAGGGCATTACTGAGCCAAAACTCAGTCAGTTTTTATTTATTTTATTTACAGTCGACTTTACATCCTCAATATATTACCTGTATGATCATTATGAATCACCATAACCTTCCTAATCCAAAACATTACAAATAACATTTGTGAATATGTTTAGGCGCTTATAACATCTTTCTATTAAATTGTCCGATTTATTTTATTAAATATTAACTCTTCCTATATCTTGCGCTTTCCAATGGTATATTATACGTCTATGTTACTACTTATATTTTAGGAATGATTTTTTTATGACTTGGTCAAAGAAAATTTGTTTTTCACGTTTAAAGGAAACCTAAACTGCGATGAATGTTACTTAAGGGAACAATGCCCTAATTGATGGTGAAAACCGTATCAAAATCCGTCCAGGGGCTTAGAATGAGTTAGCGGAAATCAAAATTTAGTTATTATTTTATATATATATATATATATATATATATATATATATATATATATATATATATATAGAGAGAGAGAGAGAGAGAGAGAGAGAGAGAGATATGAATCACAATCTATTTGTAAAATAAAGCTTAAAACATTTAAGCTATAGTTTTTTATAACAAATTTTTTTTATTTATTTCTAAATGATACCATCATTGGTGGCTGAGTGGTTAGCGCGCTAGCCTGCCACGCTGAAGTTGTGAGTTCGAATCCCAGTCCAAGGAGGACTTTTTTCAAGCATACAAATAAATAGGGATTCACTCACAATCTCCCCCGGGTATGTGGGACCCGTCAGCTAATTGACAGCCACCCACAAAAATAGGCGTAGGGAGTGATGACCCTACCCTATAAAATATCATCGAGTATCGCGGTGTGGACTATAAACCATACCGCGCGGCCAAGGGCCTCCAAGGCCTGTCGCGCCAACCGAAGAAGAAGAAATGATACCATCATTTGTTTAATTTTGGTTTTATGACTGATATAATGACTATTGAAATCAATTCACCGTTTCACCGAACCCAAAAAGTGATACACAATGAACATTATTATTTGTCGTGACTACTAGTTGTCATCCATATAAGATATTGTATAATATAATCTCAGTTTCTATAATTTAGAGTAACTATTATTTGTAAACAATATATATGTTGTAACGCATGATGTAAACAATATATATTCATATAAATTTTTTTTTTGCTAATGTTATACAAAGACATACTCAAAGATAACCGAATTCATAAATGTTTGAAAACTTCAATGAAGACTAAAAAAATTACTAACGTTAACTACTATTGTAGTTTGTTTGTTTGTTTAGGTTTTAAGGCTTAAAACCCTAAGGTCATCAACGCCTAGACACTATATGCATATTCAACCTTTATAAGAAAGAACTATTAGGTAATGGGTGATTGAGAGAAAGAAAGAAAAAAAAAAAAATAAAATAAATAAATAAATAATACATAAATAAAAAAATAATAAAAAAAAATAATAAAAAAATAAAATAAAGAAAGAAAAAAAATATTTTTATGTAAACTATAGTTTAAAAAGCTAATACTAGTGATGCTAACTGACTAGGAATGGTCTTTATAATTTCGATAATAATGACTGCTCCTTAAGAAAATCAAAAACTAATTCAATGGTTTTCTCTCTATCACCCAGCACCGCTGAAATATTCGGGCTTAGTCCAATTTTATTCAGGTGTGATGAATAATAAGGGCATTCTTGAAAAATATGCCGAATGGTAAGGGTTCCATCACAGTGCTGGCATCGGGGCACCGGCTGCCTAGCAAAAAGATAAGAGTGCGTCAGCCGCGAGTGTCCTATCCTCCTACTATTGTAGTAATTCAGTTTTTAAGAAAACTCATTTTAGTTCATTGACCTTTTTCCTTGGAGTCGGTAGCTGGGTAATTGTTTCATGCAATATTCTAAACGATTCTGAATCAAATTATAGGACGGAAACTTTGATGCTCTTCGTTTAGAATTTCTAATTAAGAATAATTAAGATAAATACAATTTAATGAGGCAGAAATGAAGTTGTCGGGTGAATTACAAATTACTTGAGTTTCCCGCATTTTATTTTTTATTATTCGATTTCTTTCAGTTAACTTTACATTGGCGGAATGGATGTTATCGTAAGACTCATTTTTCCAAAAAATGCCTTTATTTAGAAAGAAATTGTATTAAATTTATTTTATATTTTGTATGCTACATTCAAGAACTGCGCCATGTTCATATGTTGCTAGCGTTTTACTGAAACCGTTTTCCAAAAAATAAGAAAATGTATCCTTTTTTAAAGAGGATCATAGAATTATTATTATATATATGTTTTTTTGTGCTCTTTTTTATTATGATAAAATCGATTAAGTAAAATGAGCGATAAAATTAATTTTACATAAATATGTTAGCAATGTTCAAGTTGGGAGAAAAAATATAGGAATTTACTAGATGATATTTTAGGATAATATGTTACTTACTTTATTAATATGAGCATAAATAAATATATATTCCATATTCCATAGTTATGGCTAGCCACCACTCCACAGGTGAACTTTTATGTATTAAGACTAATATGTCCAAGGTCACGAGTTCGAACCGGGCAGATTCAAAAACTTTGTTGAATGTACCGAGGGTCACCTGCGGTAACACATAACATCGTTCTATCCACTAGATAGCGAGTTCATACCTGGCAGATGGCCCTATATTTGTGCACCACAGGTGTCTCTTTAAAGATTTAAAAAGTGGAACTGGTAAAAGATCCCTATCTTAAGTAAACCTGGATAGGCAAAACTTAAAGACTCCCGCTGCACCGTCGGATTAAGCACAGTAACATAAAGTGATGTTAAATGGATAAACAACAAAAAGATTTAATAAAAATGTTATGTCCTTGGTAGAAAAACCTCATTAAATTGACTGTATAAAATGGGTACAAGAAATTATGAAATGGACTGAAAAAATTATGAATTTGATTGAAAAAATTATGAAATTGATTGAAACAATTATGAATTTGATTGAAAAAATTATGAATTTGACTGAAAAAATTATTAATTCGATTGAAAAAAATTATGAATTTGACTGAAAAAAGCTTTATTACTTAAATAAATAAAAATTGTGTTACTTCTTGTAAATTAATTATTTCAGAAAAAGATTCCTAGAAATGGAAAAAATTCCTACATAAATAAAGAAACGGGAAAACAAAGAAGCTGTTGATAAATCCTATATGAAACCCAGTTTTAGAAAAAAAAAATCAAGGACTCTGTGTTTAGTGTTGGCCAACTTGGCCCTAGGCCAGTGTATTTCACTTTCCCCCTCTATATTAGTCATACAGTCGCTCTGGTAAACATTTAAAAAATAAAAATACCCAGAAAAAACTAAGAGACACTTTAACACATAAGGCAGTAGCTGGAACTACAAATCCGCTCTTTTTCATATAATCATTAGAAACAACAGTTCAGTGGTTAGACTCTTCTAAAAATGCTAAATGTACTGTAACGAACTTGTATATGAATGCTTGATGTGGTTTACATCAGTTTCACGAGCATAGCTATCGATTATAATAATATCTCTAAACTCTATTATAATTTTATTTTTGTTTATATAATATTTTTGTTAAAATTAATTCTCCCTTATAATTAAAACATATGTACTAATTGATTTTAATATTCGCAAAGTTGTTGCTTAACATGTTCACACCAGGGCGAATATAGCATTTCCAAGTCAATTGTAACCTTTTCCAAGTCAAATGTAACTTTTTCCAAGTCAAATGTAACCATTTCCATTTCAAATGTCACCTTTTCCATTTCAAATGTCACCTTTTTCATTTCAAATGTTACCTTTTCCAAGTCAAATGTCACCTTTTTCTTCACATCTAGCCTTAAATATTCCGTTTTATGTATTTATTTATTGAAAAATAATTAGTTTAATTAAAATTATGACTTTTTTAATAATTTTGGCATATCATATCACTGTTTTTTTGTTTGTTTTTTAGATATTTGATATCAAGTTCTGTTTTTTACGAACAAATATTTAAAAAAATATTTAGTTTTAAAATAGTTGTTGATTTTGAATTTTTAGAGGGGAGGGATAGTTTTTGGGAATAATTAATGTGTTTTCGGGCATTATAATTAAGTTTTTCGAGATAAATTTTTTATCGCTCGAGTGCATATTAACTCGCATTTACTTTTTATGTTTTTTATTGATATAGGGATTCATTAATGTGTTTTCGGGTATTATAATAATGTTTTTCGAGCTGTATTTTTTATCGCTCATGGGTATTTCAATTCACGTTTACTTTTAATGTTTTTTATTGATATAGGGATTAATTAATGTGCTTTCGGGTGATTATGATTACGTTTTTTGAGCTCTATCTTTTATAGCTCATGGGTTTTTCAACTCGCATTTACTTTTTATGTTTTTTATTGATATAGGGATTAATTAATGTGTTTTCGGGTATTATAATTATGTTTTTCGAGCTGTATTTTTTATCGCTCATAGGTATTTCAACTCGCGTTTACTTTTAATGTTTTTTTATTGATTTGGGCATTAATTGTTGTGCTTTCGGGTGGTTATGATTACGTTTTTTGAGCTCTGTCTTTTATCGCTCATGCGTATTTCAACCCGTATTTACTTTTTATGTTTTTTATTGATATAGGGATTAATTATTGTGCTTTCGAGTGGTTATGATTCAGTTTTTGATTGATATTGGGATTGATTGTTTTGTTTTTAGTTCTCATTATAACGTTGCTGGAATATACATCATTTAGCTTTTTTATTTATTTTTATTTAAAATTTTTATTATTTTTTTATAAAAGGATCAGTTATAGTTCCTTTTTTAGCGTCCTGAGTAAGTTTTTTCAACTAAATATTTTATAGTGGACTCACTTCATCACTTGTTCTTACAATTATTTGATAATTTAATTCAGGAATCGTTTATTCTATTTTCGGGTGTTCTTATAACATTATTTGAACCTTATTTGTTATTGCTTTTACTCATTTTAAGTTACTGTTCCGATTTCATAAATATTTGATAAAGGGATCGTTTATAGTGTTTTGGGGAATACTAATACAGTTTATAACATTTTTTTATAGCAAGTGCACATTTTAACTTAAATAAAATGTAATCTAGAACAATGCGCAGTTGCGATGTAACATCCAGTTAAAAAAAGTAATAAGAACGTGCAAAAACACAGCAAATAATTTTTACTTTAAATTATAACATAATATCTACGGTATGTAGAAATTCCCAATCGCATAAAAAAATAATGTTCAAAACACGTAATCACAATCCCCTAAAACAAAAACAAAGAAAGACCACTCTATCAAAATATAAAATGATATTAGCACTAAGTTTAAAGGCGCGCGCGCTATAGAATAAGTAGTCCAAAAAAAGTTTTTTCATAACAACCCAAAAACACAAGTATAGATCCCTGTAACAATAAAAAGATTAAAAGTAAATCCAAGTTGAAATGCGAACAAGCAACAATAAATACAGCTCAAAAACCGTAATTACAAAGACAATTAATAACCTATATATCAATAAAAAACATTAAAAGTAAATGCGAGTTAAAATACGCATGAGCGATAAAAGATGGAGCTCAAAAAACGTAATCATAATCACCCGAAAGCACATTAATTAATCCCTATATCAACAAAAAACATTAAAAGTAAGTGCGAGTTGAAATACCCATGAGCGATAAAAAATACAGCTCAAAAAAACAATTATAATTCCCGAAAACACATTAATTAATCCCTATATCAATAAAAAACATAAAAAGTAAATGCGAGTTAAAAAATAAAAAATTTATCTCGAAAAACTTAATTATAATGCCCGAAAACACATTAATTATTCCCAAAAACTATCCCTCCCCTCTAAAAATTCAAAATCAACAACTATTTTAAAACTAAACATTTTTTTAAATATTTGTACGTAAAAAACAGAACTTGATATCAAATATCTAAAAAACAAACAAATAAACAGTGATATGATATGCCAAAATTATTAAAAAAGTCATAATTTTAATTAAACTAATGTTTTTTCAATAAATAAATAAAGAAAACGGAATATTTAAGGCTAGAAGTGAAGAAAAAGGTGACATTTGACTTGGAAAAGGTAACATTTGAAATGGAAAAGGTGACATTTGAAATGGAAATGGTTACATTTTACTTGGAAAGAGTTACATTTGACTTGGAAAAGGTTACATTTGACTTGGAAAAAGTTACATTTGACTTGGAAAAGGTTACAATTGACTTGGAAATGCTATATCTATGTTTTCTCGAGTGAGGCAGGACTGTGTTAGCTACTTAGGCTTCGTGGGGCCCGGCTACACTGTTGCTATTGCAAGTTCCAAGGTGTTTTATGTAATATTGTTTTGATAACAGTTTTGACTTGAAGGACTTGAAGGATTAATTATGGAAAAACTTAAAAAATGTTGTTATATTATTATTTATTATTAAAAATAATTCTTATATTAATATTTATTATTAAAAATAATTCCTGTATTATTATTTATTATTAAAAACCATTATTATATTATTATTTAAAATAATTATTATATTATTATTTAAAATAATTATTGTATTATTATTTAAAATAATTATTATATTATTATTTAAAATAATTATTATATCCTTATTTATAATTAAAAATAATTATTATATTATTATTTACTATAAAAATAATTATTATATTATTATTAACATAATTCCTATATTGAGTTGTTCAAAATAATATTATGTTTATTATAAAACGTTAATAGACTTATATTTAATCATAGGCAAAAAAGAAATATACATTATACAGAAAATCGAAAATTGTTTGGTGTATTTGTTTGTTAGGGGAGCCCGTGGCTGAGTGGCTAGCGCGCTAGTCTCTCATGCTACAGGTTGCGAGTTCGAATCCCAGTCTCGGCGGGACTTTTATTAGGATGAAATATAATGGGGATTCACTCGCAGCTTCTCCCCCGAGTATGTGAGGCCCGTCAGCCAAATGGTGGCCACTCACAAAGTGATGACCCTACACTATACAATTGCATCGTGAAACGCGAGTGTAAACTCTCAGGAGATTACACCGCGAGGCCACTTAGGCACGATTTAGTAGATAATATTTTTTTCTAAAAATTTGATCACTTTATGGAAGTATATTACCTGTAATTATAGGTGGAATAGTCAGGAATCAGTCATTTTTTGAAAAGTTTTTAATTTTGCCAACGTTTCGGCCCAAGCTTGTGAACCATCATCAGGGCATTACTGAGCCAAAACTCAGTCAGTTTTTATTTATTTTATTTACAGTCGACTTTACATCCTCAATATATTACCTGTATGATCATTATGAATCACCATAACCTTCCTAATCCAAAACATTACAAATAACATTTGTGAATATGTTTAGGCGCTTATAACATCTTTCTATTAAATTGTCCGATTTATTTTATTAAATATTAACTCTTCCTATATCTTGCGCTTTCCAATGGTATATTATACGTCTATGTTACTACTTATATTTTAGGAATGCTTTTTTTATGACTTGGTCAAAGAAAATTAGTTTTTCACGTTTAAAGGAAACCTAAACTGCGATGAATGTTACTTAAGGGAACAATGCCCTAATTGATGGTGAAAACCGTATCAAAATCCGTCCAGGGGCTTAGAATGAGTTAGCGGAAATCAAATTTAGTTATTATTTTATATATATATATATATATATATATATATATATATATATATATATATAGAGAGAGAGAGAGAGAGAGAGAGAGAGAGATATGAATCACAATCTATTTGTAAAATAAAGCTTAAAACATTTAAGCTATAGTTTTTTATAACAAATTTTTTTTATTTATTTCTAAATGATACCATCATTGGTGGCTGAGTGGTTAGCGCGCTAGCCTGCCACGCTGAAGTTGTGAGTTCGAATCCCAGTCCAAGGAGGACTTTTTTCAAGCATGCAAATAAATAGGGATTCACTCACAATCTCCCCCGGGTATGTGGGACCCGTCAGCTAATTGACAGCCACCCACAAAAATAGGCGTAGGGAGTGATGACCCTACCCTATAAAATATCATCGAGTATCGCGGTGTGGACTATAAACCATACCGCGCGGCCAAGGGCCTCCAAGGCCTGTCGCGCCAACCGAAGAAGAAGAAATGATACCATCATTTGTTTAATTTTGGTTTTATGACTGATATAATGACTATTGAAATCAATTCACCGTTTCACCGAACCCAAAAAGTGATACACAATGAACATTATTATTTGTCGTGACTACTAGTTGTCATCCATATAAGATATTGTATAATATAATCTCAGTTTCTATAATTTAGAGTAACTATTATTTGTAAACAATATATATGTTGTAACGCATGATGTAAACAATATATATTCATATAAATTTTTTTTTTGCTAATGTTATACAAAGACATACTCAAAGATAACCGAATTCATAAATGTTTGAAAACTTCAATGAAGACTAAAAAAATTACTAACGTTAACTACTATTGTAGTTTGTTTGTTTGTTTAGGTTTTAAGGCTTAAAACCCTAAGGTCATCAACGCCTAGACACTATATGCATATTCAACCTTTATAAGAAAGAACTATTAGGTAATGGGTGATTGAGAGAAAGAAAGAAAAAAAATAAAATAAAATAAATAAATAAATAATACATAAATAAAAAAATAATAAAAAAAAATAATAAAAAAATAAAATAAAGAAAGAAAAAAAATATTTTTATGTAAACTATAGTTTAAAAAGCTAATACTAGTGATGCTAACTGACTAGGAATGGTCTTTATAATTTCGATAATAATGACTGCTCCTTAAGAAAATCAAAAACTAATTCAATGGTTTTCTCTCTATCACCCAGCACCGCTGAAATATTCGGGCTTAGTCCAATTTTATTCAGGTGTGATGAATAATAAGGGCATTCTTGAAAAATATGCCGAATGGTAAGGGTTCCATCACAGTGCTGGCATCGGGGCACCGGCTGCCTAGCAAAAAGATAAGAGTGCGTCAGCCGCGAGTGTCCTATCCTCCTACTATTGTAGTAATTCAGTTTTTAAGAAAACTCATTTTAGTTCATTGACCTTTTTCCTTGGAGTCGGTAGCTGGATAATTGTTTCATGCAATATTCTAAACGATTCTGAATCAAATTATAGGACGGAAACTTTGATGCTCTTCGTTTAGAATTTCTAATTAAGAATAATTAAGATAAATACAATTTAATGAGGCAGAAATGAAGTTGTCGGGTGAATTACAAATTACTTGAGTTTCCCGCATTTTATTTTTTATTATTCGATTTCTTTCAGTTAACTTTACATTGGCGGAATGGATGTTATCGTAAGACTCATTTTTCCAAAAAATGCCTTTATTTAGAAAGAAATTGTATTAAATTTATTTTATATTTTGTATGCTACATTCAAGAACTGCGCCATGTTCATATGTTGCTAGCGTTTTACTGAAACCGTTTTCCAAAAAATAAGAAAATGTATCCTTTTTTAAAGAGGATCATAGAATTATTATTATATATATGTTTTTTTGTGCTCTTTTTTATTATGATAAAATCGATTAAGTAAAATGAGCGATAAAATTAATTTTACATAAATATGTTAGCAATGTTCAAGTTGGGAGAAAAAATATAGGAATTTACTAGATGATATTTTAGGATAATATGTTACTTACTTTATTAATATGAGCATAAATAAATATATATTCCATATTCCATAGTTATGGCTAGCCACCACTCCACAGGTGAACTTTTATGTATTAAGACTAATATGTCCAAGGTCACGAGTTCGAACCGGGCAGATTCAAAAACTTTGTTGAATGTACCGAGGGTCACCTGCGGTAACACATAACATCGTTCTATCCACTAGATAGCGAGTTCATACCTGGCAGATGGCCCTATATTTGTGCACCACAGGTGTCTCTTTAAAGATTTAAAAAGTGGAACTGGTAAAAGATCCCTATCTTAAGTAAACCTGGATAGGCAAAACTTAAAGACTCCCGCTGCACCGTCGGATTAAGCACAGTAACATAAAGTGATGTTAAATGGATAAACAACAAAAAGATTTAATAAAAATGTTATGTCCTTGGTAGAAAAACCTCATTAAATTGACTGTATAAAATGGGTACAAGAAATTATGAAATGGACTGAAAAAATTATGAATTTGATTGAAAAAATTATGAAATTGATTGAAACAATTATGAATTTGATTGAAAAAATTATGAATTTGACTGAAAAAATTATTAATTCGATTGAAAAAAATTATGAATTTGACTGAAAAAAGCTTTATTACTTAAATAAATAAAAATTGTGTTACTTCTTGTAAATTAATTATTTCAGAAAAAGATTCCTAGAAATGGAAAAAATTCCTACATAAATAAAGAAACGGGAAAACAAAGAAGCTGTTGATAAATCCTATATGAAACCCAGTTTTGAAAAAAAAAATCAAGGACTCTGTGTTTAGTGTTGGCCAACTTGGCCCTAGGCCAGTGTATTTCACTTTCCCTTCTATATTAGTCATACAGTCGCTCTGGTAAACATTTAAAAAATAAAAATACCCAGAAAAAACTAAGAGACACTTTAACACATAAGGCAGTAGCTGGAACTACAAATCCGCTCTTTTTCATATAATCATTAGAAACAACAGTTCAGTGGTTAGACTCTTCTAAAAATGCTAAATGTACTGTAACGAACTTGTATATGAATGCTTGATGTGGTTTACATCAGTTTCACGAGCATAGCTATCGATTATAATAATATCTCTAAACTCTATTATAATTTTATTTTTGTTTATATAATATTTTTGTTAAAATTAATTCTCCCTTATAATTAAAACATATGTACTAATTGATTTTAATATTCGCAAAGTTGTTGCTTAACATGTTCACACCAGGGCGAATATAGCATTTCCAAGTCAATTGTAACCTTTTCCAAGTCAAATGTAACTTTTTCCAAGTCAAATGTAACCATTTCCATTTCAAATGTCACCTTTTCCATTTCAAATGTCACCTTTTTCATTTCAAATGTTACCTTTTCCAAGTCAAATGTCACCTTTTTCTTCACATCTAGCCTTAAATATTCCGTTTTATGTATTTATTTATTGAAAAATAATTAGTTTAATTAAAATTATGACTTTTTTAATAATTTTGGCATATCATATCACTGTTTTTTTGTTTGTTTTTTAGATATTTGATATCAAGTTCTGTTTTTTACGAACAAATATTTAAAAAAATATTTAGTTTTAAAATAGTTGTTGATTTTGAATTTTTAGAGGGGAGGGATAGTTTTTGGGAATAATTAATGTGTTTTCGGGCATTATAATTAAGTTTTTCGAGATAAATTTTTTATCGCTCGAGTGCATATTAACTCGCATTTACTTTTTATGTTTTTTATTGATATAGGGATTCATTAATGTGTTTTCGGGTATTATAATAATGTTTTTCGAGCTGTATTTTTTATCGCTCATGGGTATTTCAATTCACGTTTACTTTTAATGTTTTTTATTGATATAGGGATTAATTAATGTGCTTTCGGGTGATTATGATTACGTTTTTTGAGCTCTATCTTTTATAGCTCATGGGTTTTTCAACTCGCATTTACTTTTTATGTTTTTTATTGATATAGGGATTAATTAATGTGTTTTCGGGTATTATAATTATGTTTTTCGAGCTGTATTTTTTATCGCTCATAGGTATTTCAACTCGCGTTTACTTTTAATGTTTTTTATTGATTTGGGCATTAATTGTTGTGCTTTCGGGTGGTTATGATTACGTTTTTTGAGCTCTGTCTTTTATCGCTCATGCGTATTTCAACCCGTATTTACTTTTTATGTTTTTTATTGATATAGGGATTAATTATTGTGCTTTCGAGTGGTTATGATTCAGTTTTTGATTGATATTGGGATTGATTGTTTTGTTTTTAGTTCTCATTATAACGTTGCTGGAATATACATCATTTAGCTTTTTTATTTATTTTTATTTAAAATTTTTATTATTTTTTTATAAAAGGATCAGTTATAGTTCCTTTTTTAGCGTCCTGAGTAAGTTTTTTCAACTAAATATTTTATAGTGGACTCACTTCATCACTTGTTCTTACAATTATTTGATAATTTAATTCAGGAATCGTTTATTCTATTTTCGGGTGTTCTTATAACATTATTTGAACCTTATTTGTTATTGCTTTTACTCATTTTAAGTTACTGTTCCGATTTCATAAATATTTGATAAAGGGATCGTTTATAGTGTTTTGGGGAATACTAATACAGTTTATAACATTTTTTTATAGCAAGTGCACATTTTAACTTAAATAAAATGTAATCTAGAACAATGCGCAGTTGCGATGTAACATCCAGTTAAAAAAAGTAATAAGAACGTGCAAAAACACAGCAAATAATTTTTACTTTAAATTATAACATAATATCTACGGTATGTAGAAATTCCCAATCGCATAAAAAAATAATGTTCAAAACACGTAATCACAATCCCCTAAAACAAAAACAAAGAAAGACCACTCTATCAAAATATAAAATGATATTAGCACTAAGTTTAAAGGCGCGCGCGCTATAGAATAAGTAGTCCAAAAAAAGTTTTTTCATAACAACCCAAAAACACAAGTATAGATCCCTGTAACAATAAAAAGATTAAAAGTAAATCCAAGTTGAAATGCGAACAAGCAACAATAAATACAGCTCAAAAACCGTAATTACAAAGACAATTAATAACCTATATATCAATAAAAAACATTAAAAGTAAATGCGAGTTAAAATACGCATGAGCGATAAAAGATGGAGCTCAAAAAACGTAATCATAATCACCCGAAAGCACATTAATTAATCCCTATATCAATAAAAAACATTAAAAGTAAGTGCGAGTTGAAATACCCATGAGCGATAAAAAATACAGCTCAAAAAAACAATTATAATTCCCGAAAACACATTAATTAATCCCTATATCAATAAAAAACATAAAAAGTAAATGCGAGTTAAAAAATAAAAAATTTATCTCGAAAAACTTAATTATAATGCCCGAAAACACATTAATTATTCCCAAAAACTATCCCTCCCCTCTAAAAATTCAAAATCAACAACTATTTTAAAACTAAACATTTTTTTAAATATTTGTACGTAAAAAACAGAACTTGATATCAAATATCTAAAAAACAAACAAATAAACAGTGATATGATATGCCAAAATTATTAAAAAAGTCATAATTTTAATTAAACTAATGTTTTTTCAATAAATAAATAAAGAAAACGGAATATTTAAGGCTAGAAGTGAAGAAAAAGGTGACATTTGACTTGGAAAAGGTAACATTTGAAATGGAAAAGGTGACATTTGAAATGGAAATGGTTACATTTTACTTGGAAAGAGTTACATTTGACTTGGAAAAGGTTACATTTGACTTGGAAAAAGTTACATTTGACTTGGAAAAGGTTACAATTGACTTGGAAATGCTATATCTATGTTTTCTCGAGTGAGGCAGGACTGTGTTAGCTACTTAGGCTTCGTGGGGCCCGGCTACACTGTTGCTATTGCAAGTTCCAAGGTGTTTTATGTAATATTGTTTTGATAACAGTTTTGACTTGAAGGACTTGAAGGATTAATTATGGAAAAACTTAAAAAATGTTGTTATATTATTATTTATTATTAAAAATAATTCTTATATTAATATTTATTATTAAAAATAATTCCTGTATTATTATTTATTATTAAAAACCATTATTATATTATTATTTAAAATAATTATTATATTATTATTTAAAATAATTATTGTATTATTATTTAAAATAATTATTATATTATTATTTAAAATAATTATTATATCCTTATTTATAATTAAAAATAATTATTATATTATTATTTACTATAAAAATAATTATTATATTATTATTAACATAATTCCTATATTGAGTTGTTCAAAATAATATTATGTTTATTATAAAACGTTAATAGACTTATATTTAATCATAGGCAAAAAAGAAATATACATTATACAGAAAATCGAAAATTGTTTGGTGTATTTGTTTGTTAGGGGAGCCCGTGGCTGAGTGGCTAGCGCGCTAGTCTCTCATGCTACAGGTTGCGAGTTCGAATCCCAGTCTCGGCGGGACTTTTATTAGGATGAAATATAATGGGGATTCACTCGCAGCTTCTCCCCCGAGTATGTGAGGCCCGTCAGCCAAATGGTGGCCACTCACAAAGTGATGACCCTACACTATACAATTGCATCGTGAAACGCGAGTGTAAACTCTCAGGAGATTACACCGCGAGGCCACTTAGGCACGATTTAGTAGATAATATTTTTTTCTAAAAATTTGATCACTTTATGGAAGTATATTACCTGTAATTATAGGTGGAATAGTCAGGAATCAGTCATTTTTTGAAAAGTTTTTAATTTTGCCAACGTTTCGGCCCAAGCTTGTGAACCATCATCAGGGCATTACTGAGCCAAAACTCAGTCAGTTTTTATTTATTTTATTTACAGTCGACTTTACATCCTCAATATATTACCTGTATGATCATTATGAATCACCATAACCTTCCTAATCCAAAACATTACAAATAACATTTGTGAATATGTTTAGGCGCTTATAACATCTTTCTATTAAATTGTCCGATTTATTTTATTAAATATTAACTCTTCCTATATCTTGCGCTTTCCAATGGTATATTATACGTCTATGTTACTACTTATATTTTAGGAATGCTTTTTTTATGACTTGGTCAAAGAAAATTAGTTTTTCACGTTTAAAGGAAACCTAAACTGCGATGAATGTTACTTAAGGGAACAATGCCCTAATTGATGGTGAAAACCGTATCAAAATCCGTCCAGGGGCTTAGAATGAGTTAGCGGAAATCAAAATTTAGTTATTTTTTATATATATATATATATATATATATATATATATATATATATAAGAGAGAGAGAGAGAGAGAGAGAGAGAGAGAGAGATATGAATCACAATCTATTTGTAAAATAAAGCTTAAAACATTTAAGCTATAGTTTTTTATAACAAATTTTTTTTATTTATTTCTAAATGATACCATCATTGGTGGCTGAGTGGTTAGCGCGCTAGCCTGCCACGCTGAAGTTGTGAGTTCGAATCCCAGTCCAAGGAGGACTTTTTTCAAGCATGCAAATAAATAGGGATTCACTCACAATCTCCCCCGGGTATGTGGGACCCGTCAGCTAATTGACAGCCACCCACAAAAATAGGCGTAGGGAGTGATGACCCTACCCTATAAAATATCATCGAGTATCGCGGTGTGGACTATAAACCATACCGCGCGGCCAAGGGCCTCCAAGGCCTGTCGCGCCAACCGAAGAAGAAGAAATGATACCATCATTTGTTTAATTTTGGTTTTATGACTGATATAATGACTATTGAAATCAATTCACCGTTTCACCGAACCCAAAAAGTGATACACAATGAACATTATTATTTGTCGTGACTACTAGTTGTCATCCATATAAGATATTGTATAATATAATCTCAGTTTCTATAATTTAGAGTAACTATTATTTGTAAACAATATATATGTTGTAACGCATGATGTAAACAATATATATTCATATAAATTTTTTTTTTGCTAATGTTATACAAAGACATACTCAAAGATAACCGAATTCATAAATGTTTGAAAACTTCAATGAAGACTAAAAAAATTACTAACGTTAACTACTATTGTAGTTTGTTTGTTTGTTTAGGTTTTAAGGCTTAAAACCCTAAGGTCATCAACGCCTAGACACTATATGCATATTCAACCTTTATAAGAAAGAACTATTAGGTAATGGGTGATTGAGAGAAAGAAAGAAAAAAAATAAAATAAAATAAATAAATAAATAATACATAAATAAAAAAATAATAAAAAAAAATAATAAAAAAATAAAATAAAGAAAGAAAAAAAATATTTTTATGTAAACTATAGTTTAAAAAGCTAATACTAGTGATGCTAACTGACTAGGAATGGTCTTTATAATTTCGATAATAATGACTGCTCCTTAAGAAAATCAAAAACTAATTCAATGGTTTTCTCTCTATCACCCAGCACCGCTGAAATATTCGGGCTTAGTCCAATTTTATTCAGGTGTGATGAATAATAAGGGCATTCTTGAAAAATATGCCGAATGGTAAGGGTTCCATCACAGTGCTGGCATCGGGGCACCGGCTGCCTAGCAAAAAGATAAGAGTGCGTCAGCCGCGAGTGTCCTATCCTCCTACTATTGTAGTAATTCAGTTTTTAAGAAAACTCATTTTAGTTCATTGACCTTTTTCCTTGGAGTCGGTAGCTGGATAATTGTTTCATGCAATATTCTAAACGATTCTGAATCAAATTATAGGACGGAAACTTTGATGCTCTTCGTTTAGAATTTCTAATTAAGAATAATTAAGATAAATACAATTTAATGAGGCAGAAATGAAGTTGTCGGGTGAATTACAAATTACTTGAGTTTCCCGCATTTTATTTTTTATTATTCGATTTCTTTCAGTTAACTTTACATTGGCGGAATGGATGTTATCGTAAGACTCATTTTTCCAAAAAATGCCTTTATTTAGAAAGAAATTGTATTAAATTTATTTTATATTTTGTATGCTACATTCAAGAACTGCGCCATGTTCATATGTTGCTAGCGTTTTACTGAAACCGTTTTCCAAAAAATAAGAAAATGTATCCTTTTTTAAAGAGGATCATAGAATTATTATTATATATATGTTTTTTTGTGCTCTTTTTTATTATGATAAAATCGATTAAGTAAAATGAGCGATAAAATTAATTTTACATAAATATGTTAGCAATGTTCAAGTTGGGAGAAAAAATATAGGAATTTACTAGATGATATTTTAGGATAATATGTTACTTACTTTATTAATATGAGCATAAATAAATATATATTCCATATTCCATAGTTATGGCTAGCCACCACTCCACAGGTGAACTTTTATGTATTAAGACTAATATGTCCAAGGTCACGAGTTCGAACCGGGCAGATTCAAAAACTTTGTTGAATGTACCGAGGGTCACCTGCGGTAACACATAACATCGTTCTATCCACTAGATAGCGAGTTCATACCTGGCAGATGGCCCTATATTTGTGCACCACAGGTGTCTCTTTAAAGATTTAAAAAGTGGAACTGGTAAAAGATCCCTATCTTAAGTAAACCTGGATAGGCAAAACTTAAAGACTCCCGCTGCACCGTCGGATTAAGCACAGTAACATAAAGTGATGTTAAATGGATAAACAACAAAAAGATTTAATAAAAATGTTATGTCCTTGGTAGAAAAACCTCATTAAATTGACTGTATAAAATGGGTACAAGAAATTATGAAATGGACTGAAAAAATTATGAATTTGATTGAAAAAATTATGAAATTGATTGAAACAATTATGAATTTGATTGAAAAAATTATGAATTTGACTGAAAAAATTATTAATTCGATTGAAAAAAATTATGAATTTGACTGAAAAAAGCTTTATTACTTAAATAAATAAAAATTGTGTTACTTCTTGTAAATTAATTATTTCAGAAAAAGATTCCTAGAAATGGAAAAAATTCCTACATAAATAAAGAAACGGGAAAACAAAGAAGCTGTTGATAAATCCTATATGAAACCCAGTTTTGAAAAAAAAAATCAAGGACTCTGTGTTTAGTGTTGGCCAACTTGGCCCTAGGCCAGTGTATTTCACTTTCCCTTCTATATTAGTCATACAGTCGCTCTGGTAAACATTTAAAAAATAAAAATACCCAGAAAAAACTAAGAGACACTTTAACACATAAGGCAGTAGCTGGAACTACAAATCCGCTCTTTTTCATATAATCATTAGAAACAACAGTTCAGTGGTTAGACTCTTCTAAAAATGCTAAATGTACTGTAACGAACTTGTATATGAATGCTTGATGTGGTTTACATCAGTTTCACGAGCATAGCTATCGATTATAATAATATCTCTAAACTCTATTATAATTTTATTTTTGTTTATATAATATTTTTGTTAAAATTAATTCTCCCTTATAATTAAAACATATGTACTAATTGATTTTAATATTCGCAAAGTTGTTGCTTAACATGTTCACACCAGGGCGAATATAGCATTTCCAAGTCAATTGTAACCTTTTCCAAGTCAAATGTAACTTTTTCCAAGTCAAATGTAACCATTTCCATTTCAAATGTCACCTTTTCCATTTCAAATGTCACCTTTTTCATTTCAAATGTTACCTTTTCCAAGTCAAATGTCACCTTTTTCTTCACATCTAGCCTTAAATATTCCGTTTTATGTATTTATTTATTGAAAAATAATTAGTTTAATTAAAATTATGACTTTTTTAATAATTTTGGCATATCATATCACTGTTTTTTTTGTTTGTTTTTTAGATATTTGATATCAAGTTCTGTTTTTTACGAACAAATATTTAAAAAAATATTTAGTTTTAAAATAGTTGTTGATTTTGAATTTTTAGAGGGGAGGGATAGTTTTTGGGAATAATTAATGTGTTTTCGGGCATTATAATTAAGTTTTTCGAGATAAATTTTTTATCGCTCGAGTGCATATTAACTCGCATTTACTTTTTATGTTTTTTATTGATATAGGGATTCATTAATGTGTTTTCGGGTATTATAATAATGTTTTTCGAGCTGTATTTTTTATCGCTCATGGGTATTTCAATTCACGTTTACTTTTAATGTTTTTTATTGATATAGGGATTAATTAATGTGCTTTCGGGTGATTATGATTACGTTTTTTGAGCTCTATCTTTTATAGCTCATGGGTTTTTCAACTCGCATTTACTTTTTATGTTTTTTATTGATATAGGGATTAATTAATGTGTTTTCGGGTATTATAATTATGTTTTTCGAGCTGTATTTTTTATCGCTCATAGGTATTTCAACTCGCGTTTACTTTTAATGTTTTTTATTGATTTGGGCATTAATTGTTGTGCTTTCGGGTGGTTATGATTACGTTTTTTGAGCTCTGTCTTTTATCGCTCATGCGTATTTCAACCCGTATTTACTTTTTATGTTTTTTATTGATATAGGGATTAATTATTGTGCTTTCGAGTGGTTATGATTCAGTTTTTGATTGATATTGGGATTGATTGTTTTGTTTTTAGTTCTCATTATAACGTTGCTGGAATATACATCATTTAGCTTTTTTATTTATTTTTATTTAAAATTTTTATTATTTTTTTATAAAAGGATCAGTTATAGTTCCTTTTTTAGCGTCCTGAGTAAGTTTTTTCAACTAAATATTTTATAGTGGACTCACTTCATCACTTGTTCTTACAATTATTTGATAATTTAATTCAGGAATCGTTTATTCTATTTTCGGGTGTTCTTATAACATTATTTGAACCTTATTTGTTATTGCTTTTACTCATTTTAAGTTACTGTTCCGATTTCATAAATATTTGATAAAGGGATCGTTTATAGTGTTTTGGGGAATACTAATACAGTTTATAACATTTTTTTATAGCAAGTGCACATTTTAACTTAAATAAAATGTAATCTAGAACAATGCGCAGTTGCGATGTAACATCCAGTTAAAAAAAGTAATAAGAACGTGCAAAAACACAGCAAATAATTTTTACTTTAAATTATAACATAATATCTACGGTATGTAGAAATTCCCAATCGCATAAAAAAATAATGTTCAAAACACGTAATCACAATCCCCTAAAACAAAAACAAAGAAAGACCACTCTATCAAAATATAAAATGATATTAGCACTAAGTTTAAAGGCGCGCGCGCTATAGAATAAGTAGTCCAAAAAAAGTTTTTTCATAACAACCCAAAAACACAAGTATAGATCCCTGTAACAATAAAAAGATTAAAAGTAAATCCAAGTTGAAATGCGAACAAGCAACAATAAATACAGCTCAAAAACCGTAATTACAAAGACAATTAATAACCTATATATCAATAAAAAACATTAAAAGTAAATGCGAGTTAAAATACGCATGAGCGATAAAAGATGGAGCTCAAAAAACGTAATCATAATCACCCGAAAGCACATTAATTAATCCCTATATCAATAAAAAACATTAAAAGTAAGTGCGAGTTGAAATACCCATGAGCGATAAAAAATACAGCTCAAAAAAACAATTATAATTCCCGAAAACACATTAATTAATCCCTATATCAATAAAAAACATAAAAAGTAAATGCGAGTTAAAAAATAAAAAATTTATCTCGAAAAACTTAATTATAATGCCCGAAAACACATTAATTATTCCCAAAAACTATCCCTCCCCTCTAAAAATTCAAAATCAACAACTATTTTAAAACTAAACATTTTTTTAAATATTTGTACGTAAAAAACAGAACTTGATATCAAATATCTAAAAAACAAACAAATAAACAGTGATATGATATGCCAAAATTATTAAAAAAGTCATAATTTTAATTAAACTAATGTTTTTTCAATAAATAAATAAAGAAAACGGAATATTTAAGGCTAGAAGTGAAGAAAAAGGTGACATTTGACTTGGAAAAGGTAACATTTGAAATGGAAAAGGTGACATTTGAAATGGAAATGGTTACATTTTACTTGGAAAGAGTTACATTTGACTTGGAAAAGGTTACATTTGACTTGGAAAAAGTTACATTTGACTTGGAAAAGGTTACAATTGACTTGGAAATGCTATATCTATGTTTTCTCGAGTGAGGCAGGACTGTGTTAGCTACTTAGGCTTCGTGGGGCCCGGCTACACTGTTGCTATTGCAAGTTCCAAGGTGTTTTATGTAATATTGTTTTGATAACAGTTTTGACTTGAAGGACTTGAAGGATTAATTATGGAAAAACTTAAAAAAATGTTGTTATATTATTATTTATTATTAAAAATAATTCTTATATTAATATTTATTATTAAAAATAATTCCTGTATTATTATTTATTATTAAAAACCATTATTATATTATTATTTAAAATAATTATTATATTATTATTTAATATAATTATTGTATTATTATTTAAAATAATTATTATATTATTATTTAAAATAATTATTATATCCTTATTTATAATTAAAAATAATTATTATATTATTATTTACTATAAAAATAATTATTATATTATTATTAACATAATTCCTATATTGAGTTGTTCAAAATAATATTATGTTTATTATAAAACGTTAATAGACTTATATTTAATCATAGGCAAAAAAGAAATATACATTATACAGAAAATCGAAAATTGTTTGGTGTATTTGTTTGTTAGGGGAGCCCGTGGCTGAGTGGCTAGCGCGCTAGTCTCTCATGCTACAGGTTGCGAGTTCGAATCCCAGTCTCGGCGGGACTTTTATTAGGATGAAATATAATGGGGATTCACTCGCAGCTTCTCCCCCGAGTATGTGAGGCCCGTCAGCCAAATGGTGGCCACTCACAAAGTGATGACCCTACACTATACAATTTCATCGTGAAACGCGAGTGTAAACTCTCAGGAGATTACACCGCGAGGCCACTTAGGCACGATTTAGTAGATAATATTTTTTTCTAAAAATTTGATCACTTTATGGAAGTATATTACCTGTAATTATAGGTGGAATAGTCAGGAATCAGTCATTTTTTGAAAAGTTTTTAATTTTGCCAACGTTTCGGCCCAAGCTTGTGAACCATCATCAGGGCATTACTGAGCCAAAACTCAGTCAGTTTTTATTTATTTTATTTACAGTCGACTTTACATCCTCAATATATTACCTGTATGATCATTATGAATCACCATAACCTTCCTAATCCAAAACATTACAAATAACATTTGTGAATATGTTTAGGCGCTTATAACATCTTTCTATTAAATTGTCCGATTTATTTTATTAAATATTAACTCTTCCTATATCTTGCGCTTTCCAATGGTATATTATACGTCTATGTTACTACTTATATTTTAGGAATGCTTTTTTTATGACTTGGTCAAAGAAAATTAGTTTTTCACGTTTAAAGGAAACCTAAACTGCGATGAATGTTACTTAAGGGAACAATGCCCTAATTGATGGTGAAAACCGTATCAAAATCCGTCCAGGGGCTTAGAATGAGTTAGCGGAAATCAAAATTTAGTTATTATTTTATATATATATATATATATATATATATATATATATATATATATATATATATATATATATAGAGAGAGAGAGAGAGAGAGAGAGATATGAATCACAATCTATTTGTAAAATAAAGCTTAAAACATTTAAGCTATAGTTTTTTATAACAAATTTTTTTTATTTATTTCTAAATGATACCATCATTGGTGGCTGAGTGGTTAGCGCGCTAGCCTGCCACGCTGAAGTTGTGAGTTCGAATCCCAGTCCAAGGAGGACTTTTTTCAAGCATGCAAATAAATAGGGATTCACTCACAATCTCCCCCGGGTATGTGGGACCCGTCAGCTAATTGACAGCCACCCACAAAAATAGGCGTAGGGAGTGATGACCCTACCCTATAAAATATCATCGAGTATCGCGGTGTGGACTATAAACCATACCGCGCGGCCAAGGGCCTCCAAGGCCTGTCGCGCCAACCGAAGAAGAAGAAATGATACCATCATTTGTTTAATTTTGGTTTTATGACTGATATAATGACTATTGAAATCAATTCACCGTTTCACCGAACCCAAAAAGTGATACACAATGAACATTATTATTTGTCGTGACTACTAGTTGTCATCCATATAAGATATTGTATAATATAATCTCAGTTTCTATAATTTAGAGTAACTATTATTTGTAAACAATATATATGTTGTAACGCATGATGTAAACAATATATATTCATATAAATTTTTTTTTTGCTAATGTTATACAAAGACATACTCAAAGATAACCGAATTCATAAATGTTTGAAAACTTCAATGAAGACTAAAAAAATTACTAACGTTAACTACTATTGTAGTTTGTTTGTTTGTTTAGGTTTTAAGGCTTAAAACCCTAAGGTCATCAACGCCTAGACACTATATGCATATTCAACCTTTATAAGAAAGAACTATTAGGTAATGGGTGATTGAGAGAAAGAAAGAAAAAAAATAAAATAAAATAAATAAATAAATAATACATAAATAAAAAAATAATAAAAAAAAATAATAAAAAAATAAAATAAAGAAAGAAAAAAAATATTTTTATGTAAACTATAGTTTAAAAAGCTAATACTAGTGATGCTAACTGACTAGGAATGGTCTTTATAATTTCGATAATAATGACTGCTCCTTAAGAAAATCAAAAACTAATTCAATGGTTTTCTCTCTATCACCCAGCACCGCTGAAATATTCGGGCTTAGTCCAATTTTATTCAGGTGTGATGAATAATAAGGGCATTCTTGAAAAATATGCCGAATGGTAAGGGTTCCATCACAGTGCTGGCATCGGGGCACCGGCTGCCTAGCAAAAAGATAAGAGTGCGTCAGCCGCGAGTGTCCTATCCTCCTACTATTGTAGTAATTCAGTTTTTAAGAAAACTCATTTTAGTTCATTGACCTTTTTCCTTGGAGTCGGTAGCTGGATAATTGTTTCATGCAATATTCTAAACGATTCTGAATCAAATTATAGGACGGAAACTTTGATGCTCTTCGTTTAGAATTTCTAATTAAGAATAATTAAGATAAATACAATTTAATGAGGCAGAAATGAAGTTGTCGGGTGAATTACAAATTACTTGAGTTTCCCGCATTTTATTTTTTATTATTCGATTTCTTTCAGTTAACTTTACATTGGCGGAATGGATGTTATCGTAAGACTCATTTTTCCAAAAAATGCCTTTATTAAAAAAGAAATTGTATTAAATTTATTTTATATTTTGTAAGCTACATTCAAGAACTGCGCCATGTTCATATGTTGCCTGCGTTTTACTGAAAACGTTTTCCAAAAAATTAGAAAATGTATCCTTTTTTAAAGAGGATCATAGAATTATTATTATATATATGTTTTTCTGTGCTCTTTTTTATTATGATAAAATCGATTAAGTAAAATGAGCGATAAAATTAATTTTACATAAATATGTTAGCAATGTTCAAGTTGGGAGAAAAAATATAGGAATTTACTAGTTGATATTTTAGGATAATATGTTACTTACTTTATTAATATGAGCATAAATAAATATACATTCCATATTCCATAGTTATGGCTAGCCACCACTCCACAGGTGAACTTTTATGTATTAGGACTAATATGTCCAAGGTCACGAGTTCGAACCGGGCAGATTCAAAAACTTTGTTGAATGTACCGAGGGTCACCTGCGGTAACACATAACATCGTTCTATCCACTAGATAGCGAGTTCATACCTGGCAGATGGCCCTATATTTGTGCACCACAGGTGTCTCTTTAAAGATTTAAAAAGTGGAACTGGTAAAAGATCCTTAAGATAGGGATATTTTACCAGTTAAACCTGTTTTATCCAGTTAAACCTGGATGGGCAAAACTTAAAGACTCCCGCTGCACCGTCGGATTAAGCACAGTAACATAAAGTGATGTTAAATGGATAAACAATAACAAGATTTAATAAAAATGTTATATCCTTGGTAGCAAAACCTCATTAAATTGACTGTATAAAATGGGTACAAGAAATTATGAAATTGACAGAAAAAATTATGAATTTGATTGAAAAAATCTGGTGCGGGCAACACACGACTTTCACTTACCTCGATTTTTAAAATCAATGAAAGAATTTTCAAATACAGTTAGAGATAAAAATACGTGAAACTATTAAAGAATTAATCAAATTGAATTTATATAGAAACATGTGTTTTATTAAAAAATCTATTATATTATTATCTAAAATAATCAGTTAGTTTTATCTTCTTTTCATCACTCTCTATTAACTTCTAAAAGCTTGTGTATGCGATGATGTTTTTTCTAAAATCTTTAGCTTTCCAACGGTATATCATACATATATATTACTGCTCTTATGTTCAAAAACGAAAAATTTCATTTAAAATATATTTTTTCTGTTTTCTCCTTTAGTTGGGTATCGAATTTATTCAATTTATATTTTTACCTGTTTTTCATCAGCGTTAACAAGATAATATAGTTATTATTATTGAATCTAAAAAATTAAAGGTACTTTAGCGGAAGAAAATTTAAAATATCGGCATTTAAGTCCTGTCAGACCATTTTTAATTAAATAAAACCTACATGATATTAAAGCCCATTAAATTTTACATCGATATAGCGAGTTTAATCAAAATCGTCGGAACCGTTTTTGAGAAAATCGAAAAAAGGTGCAAAATGCATAGTATAAAGTGCCTCTTCTGGTAAGCTCATTTTGATGAAAAAAGTTTTGTCACGTCTCGGGCCTATAGTTGTTTTAAATATGAAATTTCAGTTTCATAGGACTTACCGTTTCCGCCCGGGAGTTACCACACACACACACACAGACACACACACACACACACACACACACACACACACACACACACACACAGACCTTTTTGCGGGACTTGGTTATTTGGACTCAGGGGACCCTAAAACGTGTATTTCCGTTGAAAACCGGAATTCGAAAATTTTCACGATCGCAATACTTTCCTTACTATATATAGTAAGTGAAAGTAAAAATTATGAAATTGATTGAAAAAATTATTAATTCGATTGAAAAAATTATGAATTTGACTGAAAAAAGCTTTATTACTTAAATAAATAAAAATTGTATTACTTCTTGTAAATTAATTATTTCAGAAAAAGAATCCAAGGAATGGAAAAAATTCCTAAATAAATAAAGGGACGGGAAAACAAAGAAGCTGTTGATAAATCCTATATGAAACCCAGTTTTGAAAAAAAAAAAAAAAAAAAATGAAGGACTGTGTGTTTAGTGTTGGCCAACTTGGCCCTAGGCCAGTGTATTTTACTTTCCCTTCTATATTAGTCATACAGTCCCACTGGTAAACATTTAAAAAATAAAAATACCCAGAAAAAAACTAAGAGACACTTTAACACATAAGGCAGTAGCTGGAACTACAAATCCGCTCTTTTTCATAGAATCATTAGAAACAACAGTTCAGTGGTTAGACTCTTCTAAAAATGCTAAATGTACTGTAACGAACTTGTATATGAATGCTTGATGTGGTTTACATCAGTTTCACGAGCATAGTTATCGATCATAATAATATCTCTAAACTCTATTATAATTTTATTTTTGTTTATTTAATCTTTTTGTTTAAATTAATTATCCCTTATAATTAAAACATATGTACTAATTGATTTTAATATTCGAAAATATTTTGCTTAACACGTTCATGCCGAGACGAATATTTACGTTTTTTCCGGGACTGTCTTAGCTGCTAGTTCGTGGGGCTATTGCTATCGCAAGTTCCAACGTGTAACTTATAGTAATAGTAAAGGAATTATAAAAATAATTCTTATATTATTATTAAAAATAATTCTTATATTATTATTAAAAATAATTCTTATATTATAATTGAAAATAATTCTTATATTATAATTAAAAATAATTCTTATATTATAATTAAAAATAATTCTTATATTATAATTAAAAATAATTCTTATATTATAATTAAAAATAATTCTTATATTATAATTAAAAATAATTCTTATATTATAATTAAAAATAATTCTTATATTATTATTATTAAGAATAAGTCTTATATTATTATTTCATTTTAAAAATAATTCTTATGTTATTATTTATTATTAAAAATAATTCTTATTTTATTATTTCATACTAAAAATAATTCTTATGTTATTATTTATTATTAAAAATAATTCTTATATTATTATTAAAAATAATTCTTATATTATTATTTCATATTAAAAATAATTCTTATGTTATTAATTATTATTAAAAATAATTCTTATATTATATTCTCATTTATGGTGATGAAAGTATGAAATGAAATAACGCACAGCTAAATAAAATTCTTTAAGCAGAATAATCAAATGAAATTAACCGATAAGAGTCCTTTGAGAAGGGATGTTGAAAGTTATAGAATATTTAATAAATAAACCCTTATACTTGCTAATTCCTACAACATTTAATGTTGAGAAAAAATAAAATAAAATTATTTTTTTTAAAACAAGTGTCTTACCTGCAATGCACGTCGCCCCACGGAACAAAAAAGTATGATCCAACGGTGTGTCACCCCGGCGTGAACGTATTAAAGTAACTAATTCACAGAATTGTTAATATAAGTGTTGGTAATAATAAAAATTGTAAATATTAGTTTGGTGCACCAAGCTATAAATAAATGTTTTTGATGTTTAAAAATAAAATAAAAATCGTAAACCTTCCCCTTTAATTTTTCCTTTATCGGGTGTTGTATGTATGTTAGAGTCACATTGTATAGTCCGCCGTATTATATTAAGGCTAGCTGTTGTCAAAAGCAGGGCTATTTTGAAATTCGGTGGTTCAACAATAAGCCGAATTGAACGCGGCTGGAGATAAAACCGCAGGAATGTATTTGGGGCCATACGTCATTAAACACGGTTAACCGTAATAAAGCCAGAGATTAGCCGCCTCTTTGGCAGCTTTTAGTTCCGATTCTTTACACATGTGGCGGTGCCTGATGTAACAACAATGGTGTTGGAGATGTCCTAGTCACATTAAAACAGCATTTCAAAACGATAATTACGTTATTTGTTTTAAGAAGGCTGTATAACATCTCCATAAATAACTACTCTATCAAATTGTAGTTTAGTATTTTCTATGTCAAATCACAATGTGCCTGATTATTATAAACTTCGTACAAAATGTTATTTATTAACGAATTAATCATATTGCATTAGCTAATACCATTTTATTTCATATAATGTTGGAAAAGTATAATTGTTTTAAGTTACCTTTTTATTTCATATAATATTAGCTTTTTTGTTTCGTATACCCAATTATTGGAAAAGTTTCATATTAAAATCGATGTCCCTTGCGATCTATAATATTAATATATAAGGATAAAAATGTCTGAAGCCTTACATTTTATTTAGTAGAAAATAATTATGATCATAATTAAGTGTCTTTGGTTTTAGAACTTAGTTAAGAAACTTGTTTTTTTGAACAGTAATTATTTTTGAAAAACTCGTGCCACTACAACTCATGAAGGGTCTTGGTATGTAATGTTCTGCTGTTAAGTCAACAGCTAAGCAAAGTGGTAATTTGGACGATTCATTGCTCAACCTTCAGGTTTTCATTTCTATAGACATGGTTACCCATAGGTTTCCTCCCCCAATAATAATCTGCTGTAGCCGGAGTTAACACTGGGACCGAAGGGATTAGTACTTCAGTGTTTCCTTAATAACATTAATTATAAGTTAAACTAATGGGTACTGTCTTTATTAGCAGTAAAATTTCTTTGAATAATAATGATGTATTTATTTAACTCCATTCCCACCCTAATCCTCTAGTTTCAATCCTTTCTTCCTATTCGATTCCCGACAATCCTCCGAGGCGTCTGAAAAGGAGATGGTCCCGAGACCTTCTAGTTTAGAATATTTTTAGAGTTCTTCTTTACATGTGTTTCATTCCTTTATATATTTTTCTCATATTACTTGTTGTATTCCATTATGCAGTTGTAAATTGCAATAAATAAATAAATTTAAAAAATATTTAAAAGTCTCTGTCCCAAATGAGGTTCTGGTAGAAATTAGGAACTTACCGAAAAGAAAAGCCCCCGGATATGATCTCATCACAGCTGAGCTACTACAACAGATGCCCAGGAAAGCAATAGTCTATTTAACAACACTATTCAACGCGATACTCAGGACAACAAAATTCCCTTTGCAATAGAAATTTTCGCAAGTACTGATGATACAAAAAGCCAACAAAGATCCTAGTAGCCCTTCTTCTTACAGACCGATTAGTCTACTTCCCATTTGCTCAAAAGTTTTTGAAAAACTAATTTACAAACGTATACTGGACATACTGACAGACAATCAGATACTACCTGACCACCAATTCGGCTTTCGCTCATTACACTCAACTTTACACCAGCCACATAGAGTCACAGACTACATTTCCGCTGCACTAGAGGACAAATTATGTGCTACTGGCATATTCCTGGATGTAGCTGAAGCTTTCGACAGAGTTTGGCATAATGGACTGCTTTTCAAACTTAAATCATTCCTTCATTCTACTTACTATCTTATTCTTCTCTCTTTTCTTTCCGACAGATTTTTTACTGTCCGGCAGGGCACAGATACCTCTTCTATACGTCCAGTCAGGGCTGGAGTTCCGCAGGGATCAATTCTCGCACCTTTACTGTACATTATCTATACACATGATATACCAACACATCCTAACATATTAATAGCGACATATGCAGATGACACAGCTCTTCTCACTAGACATACTAACATACTTCAGGCTTCACAGACCCTTCAGCATTATTTACAACATTTAGAAAACTGGTTTAAAAGATGGAAAATAAAACTCAACATTGACAAATCGCAACACATCACCTTCACCCTACGACACGACACTTGCCCTCCAGTCTACATAAACAACTTACCGATAACACAAACCAACACAGTTCATTACTTAGGACTCACTTTCGACAGAAGGATGACATGGGGGCCTCACATTAAGCAGAAGCGGCTGACTCTGAACAATCGACTAATTCTATATTCTCTACTGCACAAACACTCTTCTTTAAAAATCCGACAAAAACTAAATACTTATACCTACTTACTAAAACCCTTATGGACATACGCCTCTCAAATTTATGGAATAGCGAAACCGACTCAGATTGCAAAAATCCAGACTTTTCAATCAAAAACTTTAAGACTTATTACTCGATCACCCTGGTATGTCAGTAACAAAACTTTACATACAGACTTACACATACCAATAGTACAAGATCACATTCGGACTTCCTACATAAAATTTTTTGACAAACTTCACGGACATACTAACAAACTCATACAAAACATGGCCACGACAGACATGGCAGGGAATATTCAAAGAAGGCTGAAAAGAAGCTGGCTAAGAGATCTTCTTAAGTAAACTCTTTTAAAATTCAAGTTAGGAGTAGATGCCAATGGGTATCGACCTCCCTCGTGCCTGACATGCCCTCTATATCACTTGTTATCCAATCCGCTTATTGTCACGGGCTGAGCGACAGGTGTGGATGTAAAAATCAATGATAAAAAAAAAAAAAAGTTTCTGTGTTGCAAACAAAAATAATGTCTGGGTCATATAAATCTTTTTCTGTTTCATTTTAAATTAATTGATTATTTTGTTTGGATGGCGCGTCAGGTCGTGTAGGCCCTTGGCCGAACGATGAAGATTCTTAAAGATGAATTAGAGGGTAGGATCATTACTCCATACACCTATTTTATCAAGTGGGTGCCAGTCGGCTGACGGTCCTTAAAAAACCAGGAGGTAGGTGGATGTGAGTAAATCTAGATTAATTATTTGGTTGAAAAGTAAATTAAAAATAACTGGGATTCGAACTAACTATCTTTGGTTTGATTAACTAGCCACTCAGCCATGGTACTTTTTAGTTCATAAAATCATTAATTTTTTAATATAAAAAATATTGTATTGTTCAAAATTATAGAAAAAAAATTCAAAGAATATAATAGCTCGGCAATTTACGGTTTGGACAACGAACATAAGTTAAATAATTGATCCTATTCCATAGATGGGCCATCAGGCATACTTCCAGAACGAAATATTTGCAGAAGTGGAAGCCTTTGTCCACAGTGAAATTTCACGAGAGAGGACGATGAATGAGAATGGAAATGAGGAAATAAATTAGGGTCCCTTTTCCCGGAGACGATTCTCGGAAATGTCGAGAGTTTCAGAATATCTTCTATCCTCGCGAACACACCACTTCAAATACAGTAGGGTGTTAAGCACGCATCGCTGACTTGTAAATAGGGGTAACATTTCTCGAAGAAAAGCGGTAGTTGTACTGCTAGTAAAAAAGTGGATAAGACCAACATAAAAAAATTAACCATTAACAAAAATGAAAAGACCTGGTGAACGCAATGCACTGAAAGTCGTGTTGTTCCGTGCACCAGATTTTTTTTATTTTAATAATAATAAAAATAACTATATTCTGGGACTATGTTCTTTAAGAATAGAAAAAATATCGTATAGTAAAAATATACTTCAATATATAATGTCTGGCCTAGAAACCAATCAAATAAATTTTTATTTACCAATGTTTAAAAAAAATAATAAATAAACCTATTTATATAGATATATAAAAAATATATGGAATATAAACAGTTGAAAAAAATCTGCTATAAAATTATAGAGCTGAATAATTTCCAAATAAATGAATTAATCTATAACTCTAGGATTTTGATAAAATACAAAATCCTATCCTACGTTGAAAGCAGGATAGTAAATTAAGAATTTTACATTCAGTGTGCGTCTCTTTGGGATCCTAGAAGGTCTTAGAAAAGATGGGTTGATTTGATTTTTGTTATTTTATTGAAATCGAAAAAGGTTGAATTTGAAATGGAAAAGGTTGAATTTCACTTGGAAAAGATTGAATATGACTTGAAAAAGGTTGAATTTGACTTGGAAAAGGTTGAATATGACTTGGAAAAGGTTGAATATGACTTGGAAAAGGTTGAATTTGACTTGGAAAAGGTTGAATTTGACTTGGAAAAGGTTGAATATGACTTGGAAAAGGTTGAATATGACTTGGAAAAGGTCGAATTTGACTTGAAAAAGGTTGAATTTGACTTGGAAAAGGTTGAATTTGACTTGAAAAAGGTTGAATTTGACTTGGAAAAGGTTAAATATGACTTGGAAAAGGTGGAATATGACTTGGAAAAGGTAGAATTTGACTTGGAAAAGGTTGAATTTGACTTGGAAAAGGTTGAATTTGACTTGGAAAAGGTTGAATATGACTTGGAAAAGGTTGAATATGACTTGAAAAAGGTCGAATTTGACTTGGAAAAGGTTGAATTTGACTTGGAAAAGGTTAAATTTGACTTGAAAAAGGTTGAATTTGACTTGGAATTGCTATATAATGTAAATTAAACAATAACTAGGTGTAATTATTTTTTTATTTTTTTTTTATTTTTTTTATTTATTGAGCAATATTACAATCTGTCCAATTCAGGACATTTTTAATAGTGATAACTTACAACATTCATACTACATTCACACGATATATACAAAACTATAAATTTATATAATAATAATAATAAAATATACATATATACAAAATAAAATCAATAAAAATATATACAATAGTCACTCATACCTATATACAATTCACAAGCATACAGCACGTGAGTGGAGAATCTAGCCAATGCTAGAACTCCAATATACATGTTATAAGATGTCACGAGGCCACTGCCGTTTCAACCTTCTAGGTGGGTTGTATGGATGGGTGGGGCTGGATAGGGATTGAGCTAGAGGATTAGGATGAGGAATGAGATTCTGGTGGAATTTGGAAAATTTGGATGGAATCAGGTCTGAAATAAAAGGAACATTAAGGTCGTGGTGCAAGGTATAGTTGGAAACATAATAAGGAGCATTTACTATTGTACGGAGGACTTTGGATTGAAAGGATTGAATGCGTTTGATGTTAGTACGTTTAGCTGTCCCCCACAGTTCAAGTCCGTAGGTCCAGATGGGCTTCAGTATTGTCCTGTAGATTAATAATTTGTTGTCAACTGTAAGTTCAGATTTTCTGTTGAGTAGTCGGTATAACTGTCCGAATCGTCGGTTGAGTTCTTGTCTTTTAAGTCTTGTATATGGGTTCCAAGTCAATCTTTTGTCTAATAGTAAGCCAAGATACCGGACTGTATCTGAAGGAGGAATTGGAATGGAATTGAAGTAAACAGGAGGACAGGAGTTTCGTCGAAGAGTGAAGGTTACGTGTTTGCATTTGGCTTCGTTCACCTTTATGCGCCAAGCATTACACCAGTCTTCGATAAGAGAAAGGTGTCTTTGCAGGATTAAGGATGCTGTTTCAGGATTGGAACTGGATGATAGGATGGCGGTGTCGTCTGCAAAACTTCCAGAAAGGTATCGGGATGTGTAGGAATATCAGCAGTGTAAAGGATGTAGAGGACGGGTCCCAAGACGCTGCCTTGAGGAACACCGGCCTCAACGGGATAAAGGTTAGAAAATTCTACACCACAGCGAACGCGGAAGGAACGGTTTGAGAGATAGGATCAGAGAATGAGGTATAGAGACTGGGGTAAATGGGTTTTCAGCTTGAAGAGTAATCCAGTGTGCCATACCCGGTCAAAAGCTTGCGCAATGTCCAGAAACGCACCAGAACAATACTCTTTGCATTCAAGAGCTGAGGAAATATGGTCTACAACTCGGAGCCCCTGTTGAACTGTGGAATACTGAGGACGGAATCCAAACTGATGGGAAGGAAGATTTTGAGATTCTAATATGGGTAGGATACGTTTAAGAAGAAGCCTTTCGAAGATTTTTGAGAGGATGGGGAGTAGACTAATAGGCCTGTAGGATGAAGTGTTGTTGGAAGGTTTGCCTGGTTTTAGAAAAAGAATGATAGTGGAATGTTTCCATAACACAGGAAAATAGGTGGTGCGTAGGATGCAGTTGTAAATATAAGTAAGGAATATAATAGCTTTCTGCGGAAGTTGTCGGAGGATCTGGGGAGTAAGGAGATCGTGTCCAGGAGATTTACGGAGGGTAAGTTTTTGGAGAAGATATTTGACCTCAGAGGGATTAATAGCTTTAGGAGGTAGGGAAAGTGGAATTGGTGACATAAGAAAGTCTTGCACTGTTGCGGTGTGATTGGCGTGGGATTCCGGGTGAGGAGTGAAAACTTTGGAGAGGTGTGTGGCGAATTCCTCGGCTTTATCTTCATCAGACGCAGCCCAGGAGTCATCACCACGTCGGAGAGGATGGGAAACTTGATGGTATTTTAGGATCTTTTTCGTGACATTCCACAGGGAATTATCACGAGCTGATAGAGAGGAGAGGTAGGAATTAAAGGACTGGGAACGGAAGGTCGCCAACTCCCTCTTCAATTGTCTACAATAGAAGTTATAGGAGCGGCGATCTGTTGGGTGTCGGGTGCGCTGCCATAATGATCTTGCTCGGCGTTTGGTATGGATGAGGTCTATAATATGTTGTAGAAAATGATTTTGGTGAGGATTTATATTGGGGTGTTTAGGAGAGGAGGCAGTCCATACAGCTTGTTGGATGGCGGTGGTAAAGGAATAGACGGAATTATCTAGGTCATCTGGGGTGTTGAGGGTTACTCTGAGGTCAATATTATCGGTCAGGATTTGGCGGAAAAGGTTCCAGTTGACAGGGCCTCGGATGAATGATGGTGGAATGGGTTTTGGAATTGGAGTGAGAGATACTTTTAGGATCAGTGGACTATGGTCTGAGGATAGTTCATCAAGGCGAGTTACAGAAAAGTTGAGGGAGCCTAATCCGCTTTGGATAAAGAAGTCGAGGATGTCAGGATTGCGGTTAGGATCGGTTGGCCAGTAGGTAGGGGAATCAGGAGGCAGGATATTAAAATTTCGGGAGTTGAGTGCAGACAGCAAATTTCGTCCCCGAGAATTCGTGGTTCTGGAACCCCACTGCTGATGTTTGGCGTTTAAGTCTGCACCCAGAATGAAACGATTTTCTAAGGAATCCAGGAAGGATACAAATTCGGAATTGGAAATAGAATGTTTAGGAGGGCAGTATGCAGATGTGAGGGTTACCGGAAAGGAAAAAGTCTTGATTACTATGGCTGTGGATTGTAGGAAATCATAGGTGGGAAGTGGGAGTAAATGATGAGAGAGGGATTGGTGGACAATGATAGCAGAACCGGCATGGGCTTTGCCGTCTGGGTGGTCAGTACGGTATGTCATGTATTGCGGTATTTTGAAGAACTGTTTAGTGGTTAGTCTTGTTTCGGTTATAAGTGCAACATCGATTGTTTTGTCTTGCAACAGCGCTGTCAGTTCGTCAGTATGATTTCTAACACCATTCGCATTCCAAAGGAGAATGGATAAGGAGTTAGGTGAAGTCATTTAAGGATTTTTCAAAGCAGGGATTAGATTTGATACTAGATTTGTAAGGAGTGATATAAGCGGCATAACAAGAGATTTGATTTCGGAGATGAACGATGTCATTAGACTGGTAAGATCTGTGACGTTTGATGGTGGAGGGATATGAGAAATTTGATGTTGAGGAGTTTTTTGAAGATTAGGTAAACTTTGAGGGATAGATTGTTGTACAATAGATTGAGAAAGTTGAGGAAAAAGTTGTTCCGGCAGTGCCTCGACTTCATGATCCTTCTCCAAGCAAGTGGGCAAATGATACGTTAGAATTTACAAGTTTAGATGGTTCTCTTCTGCTTTTGGTTGGTACAGCTGTTTCATTCGGATCCTGAGGTTTTTGGTATCTGATTCTGAGTTTCTTGTAGATTTCACATCCCTTGTAGTTAGCCGGGTGGTCCTTGAGGCACAGAGCACATACAGCGGGTGTAGATCTTGATCTTGTACATTCTTCTGTTTTATGCTGTTCACCGCATTTCACACAGCGTGGTATGTGATGGCAATAACTTTTGGTATGACCATATGCCTGACAGTTATGACACTGAACTATTTCCCTCTTTGTGTAAGGTTTTTCAACTTTTACACGGGTATAGTACAGTCTGCTGAGGTCATAGATTTTTTCGACTCCTGCTGATGGTTCCAAGTCCACGAAGAATAGAGGCAGTGGACTTTTATCTTTTAGAACGTTGGTGACTTGCCTCACTTGGAATCCTAATTCTGTCAGTTCTTCTTTGATAGCTTCAACGGGTGTTGAGGAATGTAGGTTTCTGATTACGACCCTTAATGCTTTCTCCTGGCGCAGCTGATAAGTATGAAAGTCAGCTTTGGTCTCAGTCAGATATTTTACAATCTTTCTGTAGGTTTCAGCAGTAGTCGGAGATATTTTAGTATCATTGGTTCTACTTATACAATAATAACTATTAGGATCAGTTACTTTGTTTAAATGCGCACACATCAGTTTAAAATTTTTAATATTTTTAACAAATATTGGTGGAGGTAGTGGTTCCCTGGGTATAGGAGATGATTCCATGGTTTCTTTTTCATTTTGGAGGATCTCAAATGGATTCGGTGTAAAAAACGGGGATTCATCAGTTATTCCTTGTGATGATGTGCTGGGCTGTGGTTCAGATCCTAATGAGGTAGCTGACGCGGTCGCTGGTGGAATTATTTTTTTATTTTGTTCACGGCGGGGTCTCTGGTTTGTAGGTGACGAGTTAGAACCTGCAGATCTAGATCTTTTACTTGCAGACTTTGAGGACATGACTTGATGAAAATATCTCATTGATTAAGAAAATAATAATAATAAATAAATAATGAGATAAGAATTAAAGATAAAAGAAAGATAAGTTAACGAAAAGCAAGCCCGAGCTTGCCGAGCTAGCGGCAATCAGCTGATCAGTGACCCTCCTTTCACTTTTTCGTGATTGTACAAAGTAAATTATAACTTTGCTTACCGAAATTTCTCCAATATTCACTGCCGTAGTATTCCTGAGGTCTAGTGATGTTCTCCAGACTGAATTCAAGCGAATTCCTACTGAAAAAAGCAAAAATCTGAGAGACGATGTAACGTATGACTGTTATCATCGAGCGCATCAGCTCACACACCAGGTGTAATTAAATTTTCAAATAATAATCCTTAATTTTTTTTTTTATATATCAGTAATTGATAATGTGCGGAAACTCAATGATATATTTTACTACACACTGGGCAGTCTAAAAATTAGATCATTTATAATTAAAGAATAAGATAAAGATTTTCCGTTTAATGCCTCATTAACAATTATCAAAAAGTGAACTGAAATAAGTTTGTTTTATTTTTATTTTATTTACTTTGTTATTACTTTTTTTTTCCTTAATTCTTCTTCTTTTTCTTCGTTCTTGCCTCAAATGGCGATGTCCGAGAGTAAAACTGTTAACTCAATGGTCCTCTTGAGGTCCTCCAGATCACCATAGAGCTTAGTCACCAACTCGGTAGGTTTTTGTATTGTATTTTTATTTAAAAATAAAGTGAAAAAAAAAGTTTGTTTTCATTTATTATTTTCTATGTTACTACTCTTTTTCTTTAATTATAATATTATTTTAGATTGTTTAGCATAATTTGCACTAGGCTATGAAATTGAATGATTTATATTTTGTTAACAGATTACTTTAAATTCCTCAATTGAGACGTTGATTTCCAAAAGGTACTATATCCACTCTAGGAAATTTTACAGGAAGCGCGAAAATCTCTCAATACTATATTATTAAACTAGAGTAGATGAAATATACCGGTTCTGGCCCAGGGCTTCGGTGCCGAGCTGGCCCACTTTTTTGTGGAGCCAATCAGATTCCAGCATTTGGTCACGTGATCTATGGCGGGAGATCTGAACTTCAACCACGACCTAACCTTAACAGGGCTTCGGTGCAAGATGGCGGCGCCCATCATTTCACTCCAAAACTGGTAGCCTTTATTGAACGATTGTTCGCGATCGTCCCTGTCGTTCGTGATCTACCCAATCGAACCTAACCTCATATATTTAGCCCTATTTATTGATTTAATATTCATTTTTCCTTAAAATATAAACAAAATAACCTTCTTATCACTATATAATATCAAATAAATAAGACCAATAAAACTTCAATAGTAGATAAGAATTGCGGGAGCTGGTGCACCGATTCCTCCATCCCCTCTCCTACCACTCTTAACCACCTATGACGTCATCACGACCTAACCTTAACTACTATGGTTCGCGTCATCGACCTAACCTAAACCACTAAGCCACGCCCCTTTTCAGTCACGTGACCCTCTATCAACCTAACCTAAACCAGTAGGCCACGCCCCTTTTCAGTCACGTGACCCTCTATCAACCTAACCTAAACCAGTAGGTCACGCCCCTTTTTGGTCACGTGATCCCTGTTTGAGGGTATACAGCATGAGTCTACCCGGCGTCCATCTTCTTTTCCCTACGTTTTGGGCTAATTTAGTATTTATGAAGCATGAGTCTACCCGTCCGCCATTTTGTTTTATGCCGTAACCATTTACAAAGCATGAGTCTACCCGGACGCCATTTTGCTCCCCCCCACTCCTGCATTAGTTAACCAATCAGAGTGCCTAACTTGAGAGTTCCTCCCGGCTAGGTCCGATGGTCAAATTGTAATGTGTGCTTTTACGAAACCTTTCAAACTGTGACATAACCTTACTATTGTTTACATTTTTTGAAACCTCCCTTGCTGTTACATAACCTTCCTATTGTTTACATTTTCGGAAACCTCCCTTACTGTTACATAACCTTCTCATTGTTTACATTTTCTGAAACCTCCCTTACTGTTTACATTTATGAAACCTTCCAAACTGTTACATAACCTCCCCATTGTTTACATTATCTGAAACCTCCCTTACTGTTACATAACCTTCCCTATTTTTACATTTTTTGTAACCTCACCTACTGTTCCATAACCTTCTCAATGTTGACATTATCTGAAACCTTCTTCACTGTTACATAACCTTCCCTATTTTTACATTTTCTGTAACCTTCCCAATGCATTCATTTTTCGTAACCTTAATGTTTACATTATCTGAAACCTTCCAAACTGTGACATATCCTTACTATTGTTTACATTTTTGAATCCTCCCTTACTGTTACAAAACCTTTCCAATGTTTACATTTTAGCTTCGTATATGCTTAATTTATGTTCTGAAAGTTCCTACTTGTTTACAAATTCAGAAGCATGTCCAATATTAACATTTTCACTGTTTGTTTACTTTTATGTTCTCCTCACATAGTCGTAGTGCACACTCACCTTCTAAAGTATCCACAAGAGCGCAGCACCAGCTCTACTGTTTAATCTGTCCACCAGAGTGCAGCTCTTTGGAATTGTTTATGTCATTTTCCCGATGACATTTTATTTAAAAGTAATTATGGGCCACCGCCATTGAATTTTATGACGTCTCAATTTAAATAATTTAAACCGGTTCGAACATGTTCGAGCATGCAGCGACATGTCGAATCATGTAAAAACAGGTTTGTGCAAGTATAAACAGGTTTGTGCAAGTACAAACAGGTTTGAATCATGTTTAAGCATGTTGATAAGTGAAACGTAAACATGGACTTTGAACCCTCTTAACGGCTTTAATATAAACATCGTAATGGTGATTCTTAATCCTATACATCTTTGAACTTTGACCCCTTTAATTCTACTATTTAAATAGCGATATAGGGTTCCTTAAGCTTTTGAACTTTGAACGATTATCCTCTTAAGTATCAATATAGATAATGCGCTTTTTTAGAATTATGGTTAATCCCTAATAATTTAATCGTAAACAATCTCAATTTAAGACGTGAACATCAACTTTGTACTGAGGATTTCCAAATGTATAAATAAACAATAATATAAAACTTTTATCTACTTCGGACGGAAATTTATTTTGTTTAAACATAATAATTTCAACATTTTAAATTGTTTTCTCGTCTTATCAGGTCATTTAATACCATTTCCAAGCATTATTTACTTGTAATTAATAATTCTGCTCTGCGATTGCACTGGTGACAGACAGCCTTTACGATGTCTTCGGGGCCGTTCGGCTACTCCCGGCCATCTTCGGTCTTCTACCTTTATCCCGTTCAACTTCGCTATAATCCGAAGTTCTATCTAAAGAAATAAACAATGATAACGTTGCTTCCATCGAAGGTAAACTACTTCCTTATCTTATCTGCATATCTTGCTACAGTATAAACAACATTATATTCTAGTAAAATAATATTGTACATCGTAAACATTTTAGTTATTAGTAAACAAAGTTTTGTACCTTTTTTAGTTTGGCGTTAAGCCTTAAGCCTCTTCACCACGTCAAGGTAAAGGTACATCGAAGAGGTTTTTATTTTATTTATTTATTTTACAACGTGATTTTCACAATAAAAATGTGTACAAATTAAACGACAAAAATAAAGTTTATTAAAAATCAGAATTCATAAAATATAATTTCTAACACAATCAAGAATTAAACTAAATTTATGCTTATAAAAAAATAAAATCATCTCTTTTCTTGGTAGTGTATAATCATATTGAAATTGAATTTTTCACCCGATGGCATAAACGAAATATTTGCTGTTGAGATGGTCGGCAAGGTGCGGCAATAACTATTTAATCTTCAATAAATAAACAACACCATATACTTTATCATTTTTTTTTCTTTATGTATTTGAAAGAGAAATATGAGCATCGAAATTATTCTGCAGGGTTATTATATTCACCTCACATTCACTCACACATTCAGGTTTACAGGTGTTCAAACCATGCCATGGACCTTCATTCAGGGTTTATAGGTGTTCAAACCGTGACAGTGACCCCTTTCATTCATGGTGAATAGATTTAAACAATTTTTTATTTACCTATACAGATAAAACCTTTTTTTTGATACTCTGTACATTTCTCTTTCGAGACATTATGATAAATGCAATGGCTGCCTTGCTGAGATGGCTTTATTAATTTAAAGACCGCCAAAATATTCCAAATTCATTAGTGAACAAACATATTGTCACACCATGAACCATGATTTTTATTATTTGTTACCTTAGTTTTATTCAGACCAAAGACAAAAATGGTTGTAAATTCGCGTTTTGTTTCTTATTATTACCAAAATAATCTTTATATTATTTCACCTCATTTAATTTATAATGACCATAGGCCAAAGTATTGATTCCGTCTTCTAGGATGTGTCTTTTATTATCAAAAGGAGACAGAGAAACCTTATTCATTTCGGAACTAAAAATATTATGCAGCTTGGATTGTATCATCCTCATTGGCGTATGCATAATTTCCCTTTTAAATAATACATTTTCATAATCCTCAAAACTAATATATTGTTTTAATGAGGCTGTTTTTACGCCTTTAGCTCGCTTTTTTACATCGTTTTCTGTCATAATAGCGTACATTTTCGCTCTTAATCCCACATATTTTAAAATTATTTTGGAATTGAGCTCATCTTTAAACTTTCCTAACTTCTTTTTATTTTTATTCGAATAACACAAATGTGTTTCAGGATAGTCTGAGAAATCAAATATTTATTCATTTTTTTCATATCTTCATAGACATCATCTGTTAAGACTCTATAGATAAATGAATCTGTATCGGTATACATCATCTTCAAGGTTTTTCCAGAATATTTTTCATCATTATGTCATAATGAAATTGATACATTACAGTTTTTGATAAGTCTAAAATGCACATTCCTATGTATATAGGTTTATTAAACAATACTTTCGATTTTCCCATATGTACAGCTACTATATTCTCATTGTAGATTGTACGATCAATGAAATTCGGTTTAGAGACAAGTTTCATCAACTTTTTACTGTCAGTTACTAGTTGAATATTCTGGCGGTTCCTGATATTTTCCATCGTTTTACCGAAAACTGCATTGTTAAGCAACTTATAAAAATCTTTTTCAAAATCATTGGATGCTCCTTTCCTTAGCTCTGTATTGTATTCTATATACGATCGTAACCATGGTGCTTGGTTAAACTTTAGAACACGGTGAATTTTTTCCAAATTTAGCCCATGCTGTAGAGCTTGAATCAAATTTTTATAATGTAAGACGTAGCGATTTCTTTTAAGATATATTGCTCTGAAAATAAACCAGTAAGAATAGAGATACCAAAGAAAGACCACTTTATCAGATTCTCAAATATGGAACGACAAAGCAAGGTGCCGTTTGTCATCTATGCCGACTTTGAATCGATGTTAGTTCCTATAAACGAATCGTCAAAGAACACGACTAAATTTCAGAGGCACGATCAGATATCATTTTGTGTATATGTTAAAGGGATCGAGGGAGTAGACGTCCCAATAAACATACCGTACGTTTATAGGGGAGCCAATGCCGCTTATCACTTCATGGAATATATTACCAATATTGCTAAAAAGATTCAAGAAATCTATAAGATGAACAAACCAATGCGGATTTCATCGGATGAAGAAAAAAATTGGGCTGAAGCTAAAACCTGTTACATGTGCCAAGACGAATTTAAAGAAAACAACATAAAAGTTAGAGACCACTGCCATATAACCGGAACGTACTTAGGAGCTTCGTGTAATAATTGTAATTTAAAACGCGTTAATCCCTCGTTTGTACCTGTCATAATGCACAACTTGAGCAATTATGACGCACATTTTATTGTTAGAGAATTGGGAACTACCCCTGGAGAAGTTGAGGTAATACCGAACAGTGAAGAAAAATACATATCTTTTACAAAACATGTTGGTAAACTGAAATTGAGGTTTATAGATTCTTACAGATTCATGCCGCGGAGCTTAGATTATCTTGTAAAATCTCTTTCTTGGGACAAATTCAAGGAGACATCCAAATATTATAGAGATGAGGAATTAAAATTGGTCACCAAAAAAGGTGTTTTTCCATACGATTACATAGACAATGAAGATAAGTTCAATGAAAAAGAGCTACCATCAATTGAAGCTTTTTACAATAAATTGAATGAGAGTGATATCAGCGCAGAAGATTATAGACATGCTCAAAACATATGGGAACACTTTAAATGTAAATCTTTGGGTGAATATGCTGATTTTTACGTTAAAAGTGATGTTCTTCTACTTTGTGACGTCTTCGAATCTTTTCGAGACGTTATGATGAAGACTCATAAACTTGATCCAGCTCATTATTTTACCGTTCCCGGTTTGACCTTCGACGCCATGTTAAAATATACAAAAATTAACATAGAGCTCTTACAGGATTATGATATGATTTTAATGGTAGAGCACGGCATTCGAGGAGGTTTGTGCCAGGTATCGCACAGGTATGCAGAAGCGAATAATAAGTACATGCTCAATTTTAATCCAAACGAAGAATCGAGTTATATAGTTTATTTAGATGCTAATAATCTTTATGGGCAAGCGATGAGTATGTATTTACCGTACGGAGGATTCGAGTGGGTCAAAAATCCTGAACGTATCAATATATTCGAGCTTAAGGATGATGACGATATTGGATATATCTTTGAAATTGATATCAGTTATCCTCAAGAACTTCACCATTCCCATGATGATTTGCCGTTCTTACCTGAAGCGATGATACCACCGGGCTCAAATTCTAATTCAAAAAAATTAATAACACATTTTGGGAAAAGAAATCGCTACGTCTTACATTATAAAAATTTGATTCAAGCTCTACAGCATGGGCTAAATTTGGAAAAAATTCACCGTGTTCTAAAGTTTAACCAAGCACCATGGTTACGATCGTATATAGAATACAATACAGAGCTAAGGAAAGGGGCATCCAATGATTTTGAAAAAGATTTTTATAAGTTGCTTAACAATGCAGTTTTCGGTAAAACGATGGAAAATATCAGGAACCGCCAGAATATTCAACTAGTAACTGACAGTAAAAAGTTGATGAAACTTGTCTCTAAACCGAATTTCATTGATCGTACAATCTACAATGAGAATATAGTAGCTGTACATATGGGAAAATCGAAAGTATTGTTTAATAAACCTATATACATAGGAATGTGCATTTTAGACTTATCAAAAACTGTAATGTATCAATTTCATTATGACATAATGATGAAAAAATATTCTGGAAAAACCTTGAAGATGATGTATACCGATACAGATTCATTTATCTATAGAGTCTTAACAGATGATGTCTATGAAGATATGAAAAAAATGAATAAATATTTTGATTTCTCAGACTATCCTGAAACACATTTGTGTTATTCGAATAAAAATAAAAAGAAGTTAGGAAAGTTTAAAGATGAGCTCAATTCCAAAATAATTTTAAAATATGTGGGATTAAGAGCGAAAATGTACGCTATTATGACAGAAAACGATGTAAAAAAGCGAGCTAAAGGCGTAAAAACAGCCTCATTAAAACAATATATTAGTTTTGAGGATTATGAAAATGTATTATTTAAAAGGGAAATTATGCATACGCCAATGAGGATGATACAATCCAAGCTGCATAATATTTTTAGTTCCGAAATGAATAAGGTTTCTCTGTCTCCTTTTGATAATAAAAGACACATCCTAGAAGACGGAATCAATACTTTGGCCTATGGTCATTATAAATTAAATGAGGTGAAATAATATAAAGATTATTTTGGTAATAATAAGAAACAAAACGCGAATTTACAACCATTTTTGTCTTTGGTCTGAATAAAACTAAGGTAACAAATAATAAAAATCATGGTTCATGGTGTGACAATATGTTTGTTCACTAATGAATTTGGAATATTTTGGCGGTCTTTAAATTAATAAAGCCATCTCAGCAAGGCAGCCATTGCATTTATCATAATGTCTCGAAAGAGAAATGTACAGAGTATCAAAAAAAAGGTTTTATCTGTATAGGTAAATAAAAAATTGTTTAAATCTATTCACCATGAATGAAAGGGGTCACTGTCACGGTTTGAACACCTATAAACCCTGAATGAAGGTCCATGGCATGGTTTGAACACCTGTAAACCTGAATGTGTGAGTGAATGTGAGGTGAATATAATAACCCTGCAGAATAATTTCGATGCTCATATTTCTCTTTCAAATACATAAAGAAAAAAAAATGATAAAGTATATGGTGTTGTTTATTTATTGAAGATTAAATAGTTATTGCCGCACCTTGCCGACCATCTCAACAGCAAATATTTCGTTTATGCCATCGGGTGAAAAATTCAATTTCAATATGATTATACACTACCAAGAAAAGAGATGATTTTATTTTTTTATAAGCATAAATTTAGTTTAATTCTTGATTGTGTTAGAAATTATATTTTATGAATTCTGATTTTTAATAAACTTTATTTTTGTCGTTTAATTTGTACACATTTTTATTGTGAAAATCACGTTGTAAAATAAATAAATAAAATAAAAACCTCTTCGATGTACCTTTACCTTGACGTGGTGAAGAGGCTTAAGGCTTAACGCCAAACTAAAAAAGGTACAAAACTTTGTTTACTAATAACTAAAATGTTTACGATGTACAATATTATTTTACTAGAATATAATGTTGTTTATACTGTAGCAAGATATGCAGATAAGATAAGGAAGTAGTTTACCTTCGATGGAAGCAACGTTATCATTGTTTATTTCTTTAGATAGAACTTCGGATTATAGCGAAGTTGAACGGGATAAAGGTAGAAGACCGAAGATGGCCGGGAGTAGCCGAACGGCCCCGAAGACATCGTAAAGGCTGTCTGTCACCAGTGCAATCGCAGAGCAGAATTATTAATTACAAGTAAATAATGCTTGGAAATGGTATTAAATGACCTGATAAGACGAGAAAACAATTTAAAATGTTGAAATTATTATGTTTAAACAAAATAAATTTCCGTCCGAAGTAGATAAAAGTTTTATATTATTGTTTATTTATACATTTGGAAATCCTCAGTACAAAGTTGATGTTCACGTCTTAAATTGAGATTGTTTACGATTAAATTATTAGGGATTAACCATAATTCTAAAAAAGCGCATTATCTATATTGATACTTAAGAGGATAATCGTTCAAAGTTCAAAAGCTTAAGGAACCCTATATCGCTATTTAAATAGTAGAATTAAAGGGGTCAAAGTTCAAAGATGTATAGGATTAAGAATCACCATTACGATGTTTATATTAAAGCCGTTAAGAGGGTTCAAAGTCCATGTTTACGTTTCACTTATCAACATGCTTAAACATGATTCAAACCTGTTTGTACTTGCACAAACCTGTTTATACTTGCACAAACCTGTTTTTACATGATTCGACATGTCGCTGCATGCTCGAACATGTTCGAACCGGTTTAAATTATTTAAATTGAGACGTCATAAAATTCAATGGCGGTGGCCCATAATTACTTTTAAATAAAATGTCATCGGGAAAATGACATAAACAATTCCAAAGAGCTGCACTCTGGTGGACAGATTAAACAGTAGAGCTGGTGCTGCGCTCTTGTGGATACTTTAGAAGCTGAGTGTGCACTACGACTATGTGAGGAGAACATAAAAGTAAACAAACAGTGAAAATGTTAATATTGGACATGCTTCTGAATTTGTAAACAAGTAGGAACTTTCAGAACATAAATTAAGCATATACGAAGCTAAAATGTAAACATTGGAAAGGTTTTGTAACAGTAAGGGAGGATTCAAAAATGTAAACAATAGTAAGGATATGTCACAGTTTGGAAGGTTTCAGATAATGTAAACATTAAGGTTACGAAAAATGAATGCATTGGGAAGGTTACAGAAAATGTAAAAATAGGGAAGGTTATGTAACAGTGAAGAAGGTTTCAGATAATGTCAACATTGAGAAGGTTATGGAACAGTAGGTGAGGTTACAAAAAATGTAAAAATAGGGAAGGTTATGTAACAGTAAGGGAGGTTTCAGATAATGTAAACAATGGGGAGGTTATGTAACAGTTTGGAAGGTTTCATAAATGTAAACAGTAAGGGAGGTTTCAGAAAATGTAAACAATGAGAAGGTTATGTAACAGTAAGGGAGGTTTCCGAAAATGTAAACAATAGGAAGGTTATGTAACAGCAAGGGAGGTTTCAAAAAATGTAAACAATAGTAAGGTTATGTCACAGTTTGAAAGGTTTCGTAAAAGCACACATTACAATTTGACCATCGGACCTAGCCGGGAGGAACTCTCAAGTTAGGCACTCTGATTGGTTAACTAATGCAGGAGTGGGGGGGAGCAAAATGGCGTCCGGGTAGACTCATGCTTTGTAAATGGTTACGGCATAAAACAAAATGGCGGACGGGTAGACTCATGCTTCATAAATACTAAATTAGCCCAAAACGTAGGGAAAAGAAGATGGACGCCGGGTAGACTCATGCTGTATACCCTCAAACAGGGATCACGTGACCAAAAAGGGGCGTGACCTACTGGTTTAGGTTAGGTTGATAGAGGTCACGTGACTGAAAAGGGGCGTGGCCTACTGGTTTAGGTTAGGTTGATAGAGGGTCACGTGACTGAAAAGGGGCGTGGCTTAGTGGTTTAGGTTAGGTCGATGACGCGAACCATAGTAGTTAAGGTTAGGTCGTGATGACGTCATAGGTGGTTAAGAGTGGTAGGAGAGGGGATGGAGGAATCGGTGCACCAGCTCCCGCAATTCTTATCTACTATTGAAGTTTTATTGGTCTTATTTATTTGATATTATATAGTGATAAGAAGGTTATTTTGTTTATATTTTAAGGAAAAATGAATATTAAATCAATAAATAGGGCTAAATATATGAGGTTAGGTTCGATTGGGTAGATCACGAACGACAGGGACGATCGCGAACAATCGTTCAATAAAGGCTACCAGTTTTGGAGTGAAATGATGGGCGCCGCCATCTTGCACCGAAGCCCTGTTAAGGTTAGGTCGTGGTTGAAGTTCAGATCTCCCGCCATAGATCACGTGACCAAATGCTGGAATCTGATTGGCTCCACAAAAAAGTGGGCCAGCTCGGCACCGAAGCCCTGGGCCAGAACCGGTATATTTCATCTACTAACTAGCTAATTTGGGTCTTTTTGCCATACAATTTAGAATTATTTTTTTTACTATAATAATAAAATCATATTAAAGTTATGAAATGAATTTTTTTAGAATGATTTGGAACGAAAATAAATGCGTAATCAGTACTTTTAGAAAATGACCGCATTTCTAAATCACGTTTTTTAAAGACTTGAGAATTCATTAGATAACATAAAATAGAATATTTAGATAAAACTAAATGATGAGAATACAAATATGTAAAAAAATCAATTTCGTAAAAAATGTCCTTTAGTACCTTTTGGAAATCAACGTCTCAATTGTTCAAGTTTTTATTTTTGTGTTTTTCGTTTGTTTTGTTTTACATTTTTATTTTTTATTTTTGTAATTTCAAAAAGTATCCTTTATTTATTTTTTATTAATAATGTCTGTAAACAGTCTTCAGTTGTTTTTATTTTGTATTTTTTGTGATATTGTTAATATTGAGTCACGCCACCATGAGGCCATAATGCACCTGCAGATCACACCATATTCCTTGAATCTTATTCAGCAGTCCTATTAACCTTTATATACCCTGTCCCTTCTCCCAGGGGACACACACACACTCACTCTCTCTTCAAGTCCTCGCAGTAATTACGGTACGTAATCTATGTCAGATCTAGTATAGCCATATTGTTATTATCAAGATTGTCATTATTGTCTTTTAAAGTGTTATTATCGATATTTTGTAACTTTTGAATAAATAAAATATTTTTTTTACAATAACGAGCACGAACACCAAAATTGGCGCCCGAACAGGGACTGCATATTTTTATCGCAGTTTTAAGAACCGAGTTTCCGCAGATCCGAACTTTTTCCGCAAATCCAGAATTAGGACTACCGCCTAGGATTCCTCACCTGTGAAGACTCAAGATTTTGGCTTACCTACCGAGGACTACCAACTTCGAGATCTTCAGATTCTGGACGAGTTCACTCACCCCGAGCATCTCGCAACGCAGGCAAAGTCTCTTATCTGCACTCAACCTTGGCCGGACTTCACTGTCGTCAGGTATCCAGCTCAAGGACAGATCTTCACACCCCGTCGAAGATTATTTTGACAGCGTACTCAATTTTTGTAAGTTAATTTCCTTTACTATTGTAATTTTATGTCTGATGATTATTTAAATTCTTTAATCCTGCGAGTAAATAATTTAACATTAACTACAAATATGGCAAGCTTTCAAATTAAATCGGCAGACTACGATCATATCCCTAATTTTAATGGAAATCCACACAATCTGTTAAAATTCGTGACAGTTTGTAGACAAGTTTACCAAATCGTGTGTAAACCGGACAACTCGTTAAGGAACTAAACGAACAAAGATTATTAAGTAAACTTTTAGCAAAACTTACGGATGAAGCTGATTATATAAATACAACGTGCGAATTTAGTCGTGTTGAAGAATTACTAAATTATCTCGAAAGAACCTTCAGAGACAGCCGCTCAATTGAACAATTATCGCATGAATTATTTAATAACAAAATACATCATAAGGAACACCCTCTTGATTTCCTTCAAAGAATTGATAAGATCCGCACTTTAATAATTTCTAAACATCGGATAGAAAACACACCAAATAGAGAAACAATTATTAGCGCATTAGAGAAAAGTATTCTTTATTTTTTTTACACTAACATGCCCCTTCACATAAGAACATATCTTATGACTAAAGCAGAAAAGTTAAGAACATTAGATGATTTGAGAAATTTAATTCAGAATGAGAACCATCTACTCTTCGATGACCTCATAAATTCGGGAAATATGAGAAGACCCGGAGAACATGATTACAAAAGAGGCTTCGACCATAAGAAAAAGTTCGATAAAAAACATCACAAACGATTTAATAATTGGCAAAATCCCAATAACCCGTATAACCCACATAATCAAAGACAAGAGCATCAATATCGACAACAAGAACCTCCACAAGACTACCGGCAGAATAATAATAATAATAATTATTACCAACAATGGCCCCGTCAAGAACAACAAAGGTATTTCAACGGTTCAGGTCGATACCGGAATCAAAATTATAATAATAATAAGAAAGATGAAAATCCAACTGTATCCATGAGAACAGTTAGCGCATTCGGGAATAAACCGAAACAGCCTAATTTCCAAATTCAGCAAGAAGACCCGAAAGACCAAGAAATCAGAGAATTAAGAGAGAAATTAGAAAAATTAGATCCAAATAATTCTTTTTTAGAGAAAGGCCCGCCAGACAATCAAAACACATAAAAGAAGAGAATAAAAGCCAACTGCCTTATGTTAAAGACCACGCGAATCGTAAATGGCTTATTGATACCGGATCTTGGAAGAATTATATAAGACCAGACATTGTACCACCAGATGTTGAAAGAGAAAAAGAAAATTTTACAATAAAAACAGCAACCGGAGAAGAACTTGGCACGGAATCTATTTCAGTTTATTGCAGAAATAATTTTCTTAAAAACCCCGAAAAAATAAAATTTTATCTATTTAATTTCAGTCCCAATTACGAAATACTACTAGGAAATGAGACAATGAGGGAAATGAAATTTAATATCGATTTCGAAACCAACAAAATAAAAACTCGCTATACAGAGTTTGATTTTATTATGGAAGACGAAGTTTTAAAATTAGTTTTGAAAGAAGGCGAAAATCAGATAAAAGTAGAACAAAATAAAAATCTATATTTTATTGACTATGAAGATGATAAGATTAAAATTAAACCTGGCATCTATGATCAAAATATAATAATCGACAGTAAAGTTAACGAAACCATATATTTACCTTTATACTATTTGCAAAAAGAAGAAGTAGAATTAACAGATTCTAATAAAAAAGGAAACCATGAAATAATAAAACAAATCCCCCAACTAATCAGAACCGACCATATACCTCCTCAAGAAAAATCAAATTTAATTAAATTATTATCGAAATATCCATCAGTATTTAAGACTGAAAATGATCCCCTTTCAGCCACTGATTTATTGGAGCATAAGATTAAAACAAAAACCGAAGACCCGATATATTCGAAAAATTACAGATATCCCCACCAATTCAAAGAAAATATTAAGGAAGAAATTAAAAAGATGTTAGAATCCAAAATAATAAGACCCAGCAATTCCCCTTACAATTCTCCCGTTTGGATTGTCCCGAAAAAGCCAGACGCATCAGGAAAAAGAAAAATACGAATGGTGATTGATTACAGGAAATTGAATCGAGAAACAACCCCGGATAAATTCCCCATTCCTAATATTGAAGACCTTTTAGGCAAATTAGGAAAAGCGACGATATTTACAGCAATGGACCTTTGCTCAGGCTTCCATCAAATAAAAGTCGAAGAAAGTTCTATCCCAAAAACAGCATTTTCTACAGATCAAGGCCACTTTGAATTCCTTCGCACGCCATTTGGACTCAGTAATGCCCCAGCAACGTTTCAAAGAGCCATGAATATCATTTTTTCAGATTCTATTAACGTTTTAGTCTATATGGACGATATTATAATTTTTTCTGAAAATTACAAAGATCATTGGAAACATTTAGAAGAAACTCTTAAAAAGTTAGAAAAACATAACTTAAAGATTCAGCTCGATAAGACAGAATTTTGCAAGAAAGAATTGTTATTCCTCGGACATATTATCAGCGAACGCGGCATAGAACCTAATCCAGAAAAGATAAAAGCAGTAAAAGATTTTAAACTCCCTAAAAATGAAAAAGAAATTAAAAGCTTTTTAGGATTAACTGGTTTCTATAGGAAAATGATACCAAATTACGCAAAGATAGCTTCCCCATTAACGAGATGTCTTCGAAAAGATCAAAAAGAAATCAAACCAGAGTTATATGAAAACGCTTTTGAGAAATTGAAACAACTTGTATGTAGTAGCCCCATTTTTCAAATTCCAGATTTCAATCAGGACTTTTTCTTAACAACTGACGCAAGTAATTTCGCCATTGGTGCAGTATTAGCACAGAAGAAAGATGGAAAAGAACTCCCTGTATGTTTTGCATCCAGAACACTTAATAAAGCAGAACAAAATTACTCAACAACGGAAAAGGAATGTTTAGCCATTATTTGGGCTTGCAATCATTTTCGACCCTACTTATACGGTAGAAAATTTTTCATATATTCAGATCACAAACCTTTAGAATATTTAAGAACGTGTAAAACACAGAACGCCAGATTAATTAGATGGAAATTATTGTTAGAAGATTTCGAATATGACATAAAATACATTGAAGGAAAGGCTAATAAAGTCGCCGATCATTTATCCCGTTACCCTATTGAAGAAAGGAAATTAAAAGAACCAGAATTTGATATTTTTCATACAGAAAATTCTCCTAATAACTATTCACAAGAAATCGTAGATTTATTACAAGAAATGGGAATAGAAGAAACCCAAGAAGAAGCTAACAATGAAAACTTAGAAGGAATTAATAATGATGAAAACATAGAAGAAAATAATAATGGTGAACACCAAGAAATAATTCAAGATGATATATCTTCTTTAGCAACGCAGCACTCCACAGAATCCTCCGATAATAGAATCTTAATAGTTGATGATAAATCTAGACCAGTAAATGTTGAGAAAAATCAAATAATAATAAAAAAGGGACACGCGAAAATTCAACGCGAAACAATATTCAATAATAAGCAAAGAACAACAATTGAATTTACTTGGCCTTATCATGAAAAAGATTTTGAAATAGAAGAAAAACTTTTAGAAATCTTAAGACCAAATATAACTTACGGCATATACTGCTCACCCATATCAGATTCTATAGAAAGTGAAAATAATTGGTATAATGCATTATTTAATAAAGTTGCATCACTCATTAGAGAAAAATTTCCCACAAATAGAATTAAAAGATATTATAAACTATTGCCAGATGTAAAGAACACGGAAGACCAGAAATTACTTATCCTTGATTATCATATCGCCAAGACATGCCACAGAGGTATAAATGAAACATATTTAGTTTTGAAAACCAAATTTTATTGGCCCAATATGAAAGATCATATCACAGAAATTATAAACAAATGTGACACATGTGGAAAAGGCAAATACGATAGAAGACCTATAAAACAAAAATTTAAAATTACTCCCACACCTGAGAAACCCTTTACAGATTTAATGATTGATACCTTACACATGAGTAATTATTACATTTATTTAATAGTAGATACTTTTTCCAAAAGAATATTTTCTTATTACGCAACGAGTTATAATGCCATAGAAAGCATGAAAGTATTGAAAAAATATTTAGCATATTTTCCAAAACCCCAAAAAATATCATGTGACAACGGAAGAGAATTCGACAATAACTTGTTTAAAGATTTTCTAAACTACTTAAATATTGAATTACATTATACTACCCCCAATCACCCTAACTCTCTTGGATTGCTTAATCGAGCAAGCTCTTCGTTATTAGAAATTTTAAGACTTATAAACATAGAAAACAAAGATGATAAAGAGGAAGATAAGTTAGAGCAAGCAACGACAGCATATAATAATTCCCTTAATCAAGATCTTAAAATGACCCCTAACGAAATAACTTTCGGTATCACTAATGAAACTTATAATGAATCCCCGGAAATAAAAGAATATCTTGTGCATGAGTACCATCGGAAAATGAAGCAGCTTTTCGAAATAACTAAGAAAGGTATAGAACAAAATAAAGAGAGAAAAATAGGCAAGTTAAATGAAAATAGAGAAGACATAGAAATCCCGGAAGATGTGTATATAAAGAGACAACAGAAAAAGAAAATAGATCCTAAATACGAAAAAGGAAAGTATGTTGATAAAAGATTTCAAAATAGAAATAAAGGTAGAAAGAAAAAACTCCACCCTGATCAAGTCAAACGACCGAAAAAGGTCACTAAGAAAAAGAAATCAAATAATAATAATAATAAACCTAGTACAAGTCAAAAAAACCCAGAAATAACTGATGAAGATATTGAGAATGTCATAAAAGAAATAGAAACGTCTAATGTTACAGGAGTCAGCCAAGATGACTTTGAGTTCGACGACGAATTGTTTCAAGTATCTTCTGATCGCAGCGCTTACGGTTCAGATACAGACCCTGCTAATACAAGATTTATCTGACGGACCAGGAGCATCCATCGTACAAATTAATCCATCTTTTATAATTGAAGATTGGTACACATTTTTACATTATAAGAATCTTACAAATTTAACAAGAGAAATTCAAACCCTTAAGATTAGCATTGACGTATTAACAATTAGTAATGAATATAAAACTTTGCATAATATTATTGAACAAAAATATAACAAGATATTAGAAAAAATTAATCATATTGTAAATATAAATCGGAATAACCGATCAAAAAGAGGTTTAATTAACGGACTAGGCAATGCTATTAGTTGGCTCACCGGCAATATGGACGCCGATGACAAAGAAAAGTATGATAATATTTTAAATAAAATCGAGAGAAATATGTATCACATAGAGCATAATGAAAATGTTAGATTAGGATTAAATAAAGAATTAACATCTAAACTTAATAAAGAAATAATTGTTTTAAATAAATATAAGGATAGTATAGAAAAATAAATAATTTTACAGATTTAGCTCTTACTAAGTTAATGTATCATGATTTATTAGCCGTATTAGATTTAGTAGAAAATCAATTAAATGATATAGAATTTTCCTTAGAACAATGTAAATTAGGAATTACCCATCCAAGCATATTAACGACTAGAGAACTAGAACAATTAAACATACCGTTCGGAGAACCAATCACAGAAAATGTAGAATTAAACTGGTTACTTAGCTCCACATTTTGTTCCCTATCAGATACAGGATTAATTTATTATTTTATTAAAATCCCTTTGAAATCATTGCCAAAAACAACTTATTATGCTATGTCATATCCAGTTACAAGGAATAATAAAGTCATTACTCTAAAGATTAAAGAACAACTAATCATTAGATTTAAAAATTCGTTTTACAATGGAAATTGTATTAAATTCAATAATCATCATTACTGTAAAGACATGATAGAGATTAAGGACAAATGTATTTTAGAATTATGTAAGAATATAGAATTAAATGATTGTAAAGCTGTAGAAATAAGAACAAACCCTATAATCAAACTTATACCCACATTACACCAATATTTAACCTTTAATATTAGCAATGTAACAACTAGTGTAACAAACACACAAATGTATCATCTACCATCTACTAGCCTCCTTAATCTTAATGAAAATGAGAAATTTGTAAATATAAATGTACCACTTTCTTATGTTGACAATGTAAATATTCCTTTTATTTCCTATCATTCTGTTAATAATAAAACTATTGTATCAACAAATTTTACTTTTGAGGAATTACAACAAATAGACTTAAGTAATATAGAAATAGAAGAATTAGAACCTTATGATATAACTGTATCCCAATTTATTTCTTATATATTTTATGTAATATGTTTATATCTTTTATGCTATAATCTTTATCGTCAGTATTGTAAACTGGAATTACTGTGTTCTAATCCTTCAAATGATAATCCAAGTACCCATCCTCAACCACCTGAATGTTTTGATGGCAGAGCCAGAGCTTGGTTTCAATATTTACAGAATAGACAAACCGTCCCAAATCCTTAAATTTAGAGTTCAGTGGGCTTCACTCTCATAAGGACGGAGGAGTCACGCCACCATGAGGCCATAATGCACCTGCAGATCACACCATATTCCTTGAATCTTATTCAGCAGTCCTATTAACCTTTATATACCCTGTCCCTTCTCCCAGGGGACACACACACACTCACTCTCTCTTCAAGTCCTCGCAGTAATTACGGTACGTAATCTATGTCAGATCTAGTATAGCCATATTGTTATTATCAAGATTGTCATTATTGTCTTTTAAAGTGTTATTATCGATATTTTGTAACTTTTGAATAAATAAAATATTTTTTTTACAATAACGAGCACGAACACCAAAATTTTGTCAACATATGAAGTGTAATGACCAACTCCTATTGTATGGGGATTACCTCGAAAACAAATAAATATTATTATTATATTACGATGACATAAATTAAGATGGTATATCAAGGTGAATAAAATGAAACAATAATAACAAAATGCCATTACTTTGGGTTAAAGATTTGTTTCTCTTTAACAACTTAAGAGATTAAAAATAGATTAAAAAAAATGAAAAACATATTTTTAAAGAATGAAATTGATCCACATATGAAATTCAAAAAAGAATTTGGGAATGTGAATTATCAGCAAATAATAATCAATCAATGTTTAAAGCTGTGTTCTCATCTTAGCTAATTTTTGCTAAAAAAAAAAAAAAAAAAAAAAAATAGAAGTTAGCCTGAAACTAAACGTGAAACTAAGATAAAATTTTAAGTTCTGGCAGCTCCTTAGGGTGAAAGTGCCCTTCCTGAATATAGTCCTTTCAACATACATCTAATCAGTTTTCGTAAATGTTTAAAAAGTAGAAAACACCCCCTCATAATCTTCATCCAATGTTATAAAATATACGGATATATATATATATATATATAATACAGCTAATTACCCAGCTTTATCTATTTATTTTAATACTTATCACTTCATCTTTGATCCCTTTGATTGGAATATTATTGTTTATTTCTTCATATTTAAGTTAAAAGCTTACATTATTTGAGTACAACAACGTTCCTCAGTTCAATTATACAAATAAACACTGATAGAATAAATTGTGTCCTTAATTGGATTTCGAACAATAGTCGTCATAAAAAAAAAAACAAATAAAAAAAAAATTTAAATGAAAAAAAGTTTGACAGGAAATGGTGACACCAATCATCTGTATTCAGAATTTTATTTACAAGTTATTTTATATTTCTGTATTATTTACTGTTGTTCACATATTTTCATGTTTTTCTTTTTGTCTTCATAGGGATAAATTTTTTTTGTTTTACATAGTGTACCTTGTATGAACAAGCATTTGTTAAACATGTACTTTGATGTACATTTACGGAATTTGTTTTTAGCCTTATTGGGCTAAGCATTTCTTCTGTTTACGGCTATATTTAGTTCAGTAAAAATTCGAAAGGCTAAATGTTCTTTTGTTTTGTTTATTTATCCAGTTTTCGGGGACAAATATATTAAGTTAATTAAAAAAAAAAACAAAAAAAAAAAAAAAAAAAAAACTGTACCTCCACATCCCATGAAAGGGTCTTGGGCTCATTACACACAAAGAAATTCGTACTGTTTCTTGGCCAACGGTTGTGCAATGAGGTTACTAGTTCTTAATCGCGCTCAGCCGCCAGGTTTTTTTCACCAAATTGGGAACCTCCTTTAAATAGGTTCTGCCCCAGGAGGGTCTTTATACTCTAGGATTGTCCCAGACTGAATTATCAGAATAAATAGTATTCTGCCACAGCCGAGATTCGAACCCAGGTCTCGGAAACATTAGACTAGCGCCCTATACACTAGACTACGCCGTTACCTTATAAATTTAAAATAAAAAGTGTTAATAAAAAAAATATACTAGTTGCTAATCATTTTCAAGGTTCAAGGACACTAACAATTATTTATTCCTTATAACAATTTTTTCGTGACAACATAATCAGTGTTTTCTAATATTGGTTTGTCTAGAAAATAATGCTGGATTTCATGTTTGTCTATATAAATTTCATGTTTATACCTGATCATTCGTTTCCATGAATGTCAAAATTTATGAATCCTCTTCTAAATTAAAATGCTTCTTACTCCTGTAGCCATTTGCAACTTGGAAATAATTCAGAATTTACTTAGTCGTCAAATCATGATTTTAGTGTAATTTTATTTGGATGGACAACATATGGACATTATATGTGGACCAAACGGCTTAGAGTGAGTGATAATAGGCTTACCGAACCCGAAGGTTCGATGCCGATACCACAAAACTTCGCCTGCACAGACTCGTCCAATGTTCACCGGTCATGCCCAAGCCCCCGAGATCAGCCTTAATGCAATCCTCCCATCGACGCTTCGGCCTACCTTTCGGACGCCTACCAGTCGGTACAGCGAATACCAACTTTCTCGGAATCCGTTCCTCGCTAAGCCCAACAACTTTACGCGCCCATTTGAGTCTCTGCGATACTATCAACTCAATTATATTCACAGGGTACAAACTCCGCAATTCCGCGTAGTGCAACCTTTTAAACTCCCAAGTGGCCTCATCTCTCTTCGGACCAAATATTTTACGCAGTACCTTATTTTCGAAAACCTTAAGCCGTTGTTCATCCTTCAAAGTAAGCGGCCACTTTTCGCATCCGTAAAGAACCATCGAAAGAATAATAGTTTTATAAATTCTAA
>JAJSOM010000129.1:0-40826 GCA_023052935.1 Piezodorus guildinii
CGAGGCCATATTCTCTTCAGACGCTTTGGAGGATTGTCAGGAATGGAAGAGGAAGCAAGGATTGAAACGGGTGGGTTAGAGTGGGAGTGGAGTTTTTCATAGAAGAATTGATACCTGGTTCTTGGCCAAATCAGCAACATATGCGATATTAAGGTCTTTATGGATGAGTTTATTCCTGACAAAGGATTTTGGTTTGTGAGGATTGAATACGGGAAGAATTTGATGGTTTAGTAGAGCCCCAGATAGACCTTATGATGATGACATAAATGAGCCTGTTGTAGATAAGTGGAAGGTTAAAGCGTCTGTTCAGTAAGTTTTGAAGTAAACGAAAGCGACGGTTTCTTGTTTCAGTCTTGTGAGCGGATTCCATGTTAAGCGTTTGTCAAGTAGGAATCCTAGGTAATAAATCTGTTCAACCGGGACTAGTGGAATATTATTAAAGGACACTGTAGGGCAGGATGTCATAGGTACATTACGACGAAGGGTAATGGTAATTTGGTGGGATTGATTTTAATTCTCCAATTTTGACACCATACCTCAAGGTCTCTGATGTGGGATTGGAGAGTTTGGAAAGCGATTGTAGGATCGCTATTGACTGATAACACAAAAGTGTCATCAGCATAGTTAAAATGAAGGTGTTGGGATGGGTTGAGAATCAGCTGTATAGACTGTGTAAAGGATGGGTCCTAGGAAACTACCTTGGGAAACAGCCCTTAATGATTTAAAATTAAAAAAGAAAAGAAAATCCATAAGTACAAAGGTTGAAGTGATTTATTTTCTTCGAAACATGACGTACGGAGACGTAATATGATTGTAATTTAACAGTCATACCGCCAACGCTGAAACTCAAAATTGATAGAAAATAATATATCGGCAGCTTCTTCGACAAACGAACTAAAAGAAAAATTAAAAGAAATAATCTGCCACAGCATTAGTTCTGAGAACAAAATCGGTATTACGGTACATCAATTCATCTATTCCGAACGAGTGTGACATAAAAACGGTGGGTTCCGATATCTCAGTAATAATCACCGTATATAGCGACACCGTGCATAGGTAATTGGATAAATTTTCATTTTACTTAAAAAGTATTACATTAAATTGGATAAATTTTAAATTCATTTAAATAGATCTTAATTAAATTCAATTAAATAAGATAAATTTTAAATTCGCGACGCCAGATTCAGCGAAAAAATAAAAAACTCGTTATAAGATGGTGCCTTTATCTTCCTTATAAGTTTATTATTACATAAACATCAATCAAGAGTTAACGTTTCGGGGGTCTTCCCCATCTTCAGGACTCACTACAATACAATAACAAATTATCATTTATAATTACAAAAATAAGTTAAAATTTAGTTATGTAAGTCAATATATATTTATAAAAAATTAAATAATCAAGATACCCCACATCTTAACTGACATATTCTTTGGCATCTAATGGATTAGGGCTACCCTATTTACTGCAGAAATGTACAAACTGATGCGTTATTCGCCGATTTTGATGAAAAAGATGATGAAACATCTCGGGATGACTGTTGTATTTAGTATAGACTTTCAGTTTCGTAGAACTTCTCGTTTTCACACTAAACTTACCATATATACACACATTTTTTGCGGGACTTGTTTATTTATACTCATGAGACCCTTAAACGCGTATTTCCGTTGAAAACTGGGATTGGATAATTTTAACGATCTTGGTACTTTTCCTTACTATATATTTCATATATAGGTAAGTGAAAGTAAAAATGATAGTATATTGTTAATCAATCTATATATATATATATATATATATATATATATATATATATATATATATATATATATATATATAAGTTACAATTATGACAAATGATTATCTTAAAAAAAGGGGGGATTCGGTCATAGAGACGACACAGGTGTATGTTAGCAACTGACTTTATTGATTCTTTCATCCTATATATATAGGAATCGAAGTGATAACAACTTAATCTTAATACTCTTTTACATATTTGTTATGATTCCTCTCTTACACACAGCTAACTTATATATGTATGTATATAATGATAAAGCGATTTTGGTTTCCGCTAACTCTTTCTACACCACAAGACGGATTTTGATATGGTTTTCACCATTATTTAGTACATTGTCTCCTAAAGGTTTATAAGTAAAATACATTGCAATTAAGCGTTTCTACAAACGGGAAAAATAGGTTTACTATAACCAAGTCATCAAAAAATTATGCCTGATATGTAGGTAGTAATATAGAAGTATAATATACTGTTGGAAAGCAAAAGATTTTAGAATAAAGTTGTTGTAAACTCATATACTTTACATAAATATAAAATATTTACAAACCTAATAGGATAAGACCGTTTGTTATTTCTATAGTTTTTGAATACATAAATACCAATCAACTTTATTTACATGGGAAACTTAAATTTTCCGTTATCTCTGCTTCACTTAAAATAACAAACAAATAAACTTAACCAGTTGCACATTTCTTTATGTAAACTCTGCTCGCCGTTTTAGGCTACTTTCAACACTTACTAGACAAAATTCTTCCCGCCTCCAATCCTCACAATCCAAAATCCTTCGTAAAATCCTCAACGCTCCTTGCTTTGTTTCGAATAAACACATCCATAATGACCTTAATGTTCCCTATGTCACTGATTTGGCCCATCCAGCAAGTCCAACATCCAAAGTCCAGCAAGAGAACATTCGAGTTCCATCCTCAAGAAGAAGCGAGGTCCGTAGGGGGTCAGAGAGAGCAGCTAGAAGATGGAGCCAAAAAGGGACGCCTGAGACAATTTCCACCTCTGCCAGCCGACTAACTTTCAGAAGCTAATCTTTTATTGTAATATCGTTTGGCAAGGTCAACTATAAGAAATCCCTCAGTATTCTCAGGCATAGTTTAAATAAATTGTATATGTATATGTTAAGTTAATTCAAATAATAATGGCATTTATTGAAACTTGTTTAATTTAATCTTCCCCTGCATGCCACCTATTATGATTGGTAAACACGATACCTTTGGAATAGAAACCCAATGGTTTCAGTAATATTAGTATATACATAAATTAAATATATCAAGAATGCTTATTTTATAAGGTACCGCTGCCTTACAAAACCAGCCGGTCAAAAACATAGCAGAACTTTAGTCCTGACCTCAGTGTACGCAGGAAGTACAGTGACACAGCCCGTGTGACCGCACATTCTCCGAACCCTGAATGATGACAGCGATGACGCGGAGCGAGGACGAGCCGACAGGACAATTAGTCGAGAGATTGAAGGAGACCTCCCGCGAACAGTGTCAATGGACCCATCCTCTTCGTCGAGATGAGAGTTTGAATAATTTTAGGAAAAGCCATGTCGTCTGGGAAGGGACTCGTCAGGCTGGTAATATAACATCAATGGCGAATTTACATATATTTTAGAATTCTGATGATTTAATCAAAAGCCGAAACCGGTTCTTGTACATGAGAGCTGGTCCACGGACAAAAGAATTTAAATTGGCATATATATGTCTTCGTCTCAATTCTTATACTTTTGACATAAAATTAAAATTTAATAGTTTCTATCAACTAATAAATCAACGAAAATGGGTAAGCCAAAAAAATTTTTTTTTTTTAAATAATCAAGATATTTATTGGCATTTCATTCTCTTTCAGTTTCCAATGCTATAGTTATTGGTATCATTTTAATCCTAATAGCGTAAACTAGGCAGTTATTCATACTGAGTACAGTTAATGATCCCAAATTTTAACTTGAAGAAATAAGTAAACAAGTCCGAATTTTATTTCAAGATATATATGAAACCAATGTTTGAAGGGTCCCCTAAGTCATCTATAAAATGATTGTTAAGGAAACTAACCACAGGGAACGTGTCAAAATTAATACCTCCGCTGATTCAGTTGACAGCCTGTTGAGGGCTACTAACTTATGTTTTTCATAAGGATTCTCATCCAATATTTTTGTTCCTTCTCTCGTCCTACATTTTTTGCAAGAAATGTAAGTAGTCTATTTTGTTCTTTAATAATTGAAGTGTCTGGAGGAATTTTTGAATTACTGGCGCTATCCTAACACACCAGGACAATCGATAAAACAAGACTAGCCAGCTTTACCGGTCACTAATATAAGTCAATTTGAAAAAAGGCCATACTTTCGATTTTCTGGAATTTTGAAGGAGTAGTTCACAATGAGTTTTCCCTGATTGGCGTTGTGTTGATTCACTGCTCTATTCAGAACAGCGGCGACGGATGTACGAAGTTTTAAGTGGCGATACCCGGTTTTGGTGAATCGGAAGAAAGTTTTGTACCAGCAAGATTATGCCCGGCCTTTTTTAAACATTATTATATTTAAGACTTTAAAAAAAAAAAACATTTTTATTGTTTTTTTAAAACTGTATTATAAACAAAAATACTTCAATTAATTGTAATAGTAATGTAATACAATGACATGAGATATACTCAGAGAAACTTCCCTTCGGAAGCAATTTCAAAATGTTCTAAACTACAAGGTCCCTTCCTTTCGGAGGATTATCAGGAATTGACAAGGAAGAAAGGATTTAAACTAGTGGGTTAGAGTGAGAAAGGAGTTTGTCATGAAAGGATTGATACCTCGTCCGGGCCAAATAAGTAACATATGGAACGTTAAGGTCTTTATGGATCAGTTTATTCGTAACAAAGTAAGGAGCGTTGAGGAGTTTACGATGGATTTTAGACTCTAAGGATTGGATGCGGGAAGAATTTGATGGTTTATTAGAGTCCTACAGCTCTACTCCGTAAGTCCAGATAGGACTTAAAATAGTCATGCAGGTGAGCCCTTTGTAGTTGAGAGGAAGGTTTTACCGTTTGTATAGTAAGTGTTAAAGTAACATAAAACGGCGAATGTTAATTTTACTTACTTACTTAAAAAAGTCACGTATTTACTCACCCCAATAGATTAATTAATCTAAAAGATATGTTTTCATTGAAACTCAACGTATTTTTAATTATTTCAACTTAGTTTAAAAGTTCATAAATTGATTATAACCTTGTATGTAATAGTCGTGTAAAAGCCCGCACCACACATATTTTACTTACACCTATGAAATATATAGTATGGGAAAGTATTGTGATCGTGAAAATTTTCGATTTTAATTTTTCAACGGAAATACTTAGGGTCCTCTGAGTCCAAATAACCAAGTACCGGAAAAAGGTCTGTGTGTGTGTGTGTGTGGTAAGTCTAGCGCAAAAACGGTAAGTTGTAAATAACTGAAATCTCATATTTTAGAAGCGTCAATCCCTGAGATGTTACAGCAACTATTTCATCAAAATCACTAAACCAGAATTTCGGTTGTTTTTTTTAAGTTTTTTTTTTTTTTTTTTCAAAAATATATTTCAATAGCGATTTTCAAAAAAAAAAACAGAAGAAGAGTTAATGATACACGTGCTGACACCATCAAGAGGTTCCGAAGAACTAACGGATGTCCAAGGATGTCCTGCCGATGGGAACTGCTCAAGATAACCAATCAGTGATGTCAGAATATCTATCGTCATGTCAGTCTTTTTTGACATGTCATTAATGTGATTAACTGATGTCGCTGTACGCTACCGCCTAGCTGAAATACTTAGTAGGATTCTCACATCATGCCTTAGGGTTATTAAACCATATCAGCTGAGGATTACCAAAACCGAGTCGTTGATTTGAAAAAGCTATATCCACTTCACGAAAATTCACGAAAAACACAAACATTTGTCTTCAGTATGCTATTGAACCAATTTAAATGATTCTTTTTATATCAAAACCTGGAAGTATGTAGTAAATCATCAGATAGATTTGTAAACAGTATTGGTTTCATGGGTATAGTCCGTGGTATAGTGACTAGCATAACTATCCTTCTAGTTCGCAGGTTCAGGCCTAAAAATGATTCATTATGCCGTCCTTCGGAGGGGACGTAAAAGGCGCTCCTGAGCATGTGCGATGTCATGTACTCGTTAAAGATCCTTATCCTAATTAAACTTGAATAGCCTTAACTGATTGGCTAAAGTAGCATAAAGTGTAGCTAAATGAATAAACAGACAACGAAAATCATTTCCATGTAAAAATGTATTTCTGTAGGTACGGGGAAAAAAAAAAAAAAAGGTAGATCTAGGTATTTAACGATAAATAAGCGGTGGAAATATATAAATAAGCAGATAAAAAACAATTTTTTTTTTTAATACAAAGTATATAAGTTTTTATTACAAATTATATAAAGGGATCATCTGTAGTATGACGATCAAAAGCTAGCACAAAAGCCTTCTATACCCGGTAGCAGGTCCAAACCTAGCAGGAGGCCATAGGATTATTTAATGGAGTAAGATATCCTTAGTTATGCAGTTCTTCGGAGTGGACGTAAAAAGGTGGTCCTGAGCCTGTGCGATGTCAGGCACTCGCTAAAGATCCCTATCCTAATTAAACATGGATTGAAAAAAATTAAAACTCCCACTATGACATACTCCGATTAGCCTCGGAAAAATGAAGTTACGTTAAACACTAATAATTTTTTTTCTCTATCTTCAAAAATAACGAAGTTATTGAATTAAATCACTTTTAATCGGCCACCATTTTAAAAATAACCAGCTGATATCAACGACTATGTGTTAGGATTACTGTTGTATGCCATAGTATTTTTGGTGGCAAATTAAAAATAAAATTGGTCCAGTAATTTCGGAGAAATGACACGGACGGCGGACAAACTGATTTTTTTTATTCTTTATTTGTGTTCTATGCATCTCGAAACGTAATCTTTCAAATTTTGAGGGAGGGAGGGTAATTTTTTTTTGTCGTTTAAACCAACAAAACTACTATCTAAAAATAAATAAGTAGTCAAAACTACTAAAGTTTTGATAATGAAGTTACGAAACCTTTGCATAATCAACAGACGACATATAAGCAGTTTTTTTTTTAAAGTTTTATGTGATCCGAAAGCTGACCTGGGAGTTGTAAACTAGCCATAAAGGTTCTTAAGAATGAAGGGCCTATACTGCTTCGCCATTACGCTAATATACGACTGTAAATACCCCATAACCGACTTTGGAACCATTTTTTGTCTCTAATGGATAGACTTGTAAAATATCTCTATACTAATTAAACTTGGATAGGCTAAATGTAGGACTCATCCGATTAGCCACAGCTGCATAAAGTGACGTTAAACGATTCAACAAAAAAACGCTGCAAATGATAACACAATGGCTTATTATTTCCAAATAACAATATTAGGGTATAACTGTTTATATAACTGTTGATAGGCAATTAAGTAATTTGAAAAGCAATAATTCAAAGGATAATGGCATTTCACTACTGCTGATTTCAAAACATCTCTGCTAGTTCTAAACCAATTTTAATGATTTTTTTATTTTTTTTTATTTTGTATAAAGTTTAATTCTTTATGCAATAGGTATTAGGAGAAACTTTTTTTTATTTTTTTCCGTCAAACTTTGAGGGAGGGCAATTCTGTTTTTAAGTCGATTGCAAAGGTTCATTATTGAAAATAATATACCAAAACAAGAAATTGTTAATTTCTTTATAATTTTATTACATTTTTTATTATATATTATTTTCTGTTCTCATTTTAACATTTTCAAATATATATATATATATAGGACATTTTTATTAGAAGTTATCTTTTGAGTTATTTTCTTCTTTCATTTTATTAATTTAAAATAAAACTAACCGATCCTCAAGCCTAAGCCGAATTAATTGCTAAACAATAATATATAACATATTTTATTGTTGTTGATAACGAAACTAGTTAGATTGGCTTAAATTTTTACAAAATTGTATTCGTATATTTCTTTCTAAAATTTCTTTTAATGCTAAGATCGGTGATATACTTTTATCATCAATATAAAATATGAAGACTACGAGTATTTTAAGCTAACTTTCAGAAAATTTATGTATTTATGAAATATATAAATAAATTACTTACCTTAACTTTCTATGGTGAGAAGCAGATTTGTAATAATTATTTGTTTAATTAGCTTGCTAGCATGCAGTACGAACACGAAGTGTATCATCTGAGAGACAAATACAATGTAACCGATTAGCAAAAGCAATATGTTAATCCTAGCCCGTAGGATTCTTAAACGCAAACAAATTGAAGGATTCAATGATTTTCATAAATATAAAATTTAAATTAATTCTAAAAGTCGGGACTGTTGAAAAACGTCGCGGGACGCAGGAAAAATGTGAAAAATCGGGACTGTTCCGTCAAAAGCGGACGTCTGGTCACCTTACCCAAGCCTATGCGTTAAAACCTAGGTAGGAAACATTTAGGACTCTCATTGTAGCATCCTCTGATTTACCATAGAAGCATAATGAGACATTAGGTGAATTTTTATTGTTCAGTTACATTTGTTATTCGATTTTCTATTCTTCTTAAGGAATTTTAACTATCTTAGTTAATAGTGGTAGTAGCTGTCTATCTGGGCTTTAGGTACCTGGGGCTTAGATTTTCTCACGTGAACTGGAGACGAACCATTAAGAAAAACTATTAAAAGCTTCTTTTTTTTTTCGATTCGCCTTTTTTCATGGCTATGAATAAAAAATCCGGTACGCGCAAAACACGACTTGCACTTACCTTCGTTATTTATGTGCATTTGAGAATTTTCAAACAAATTTAGAAACAAAAACAAATTGTTAAAGAATTATTTATAATGGTTTTAAAAGAATAAAAACATGTGTTTTATTAAATAATCTATATTAAGTATTATCTACGACAATCAGTTTGTTTTATCCCCTTTCATCAATCTCCGTAACTTTTACAATAGTATCTACAAGATAATAGGGGTACTCACTACGTTTGCTATAGCATGCTATTTGTGTTATTTTGCTAAACCCGTCGAGTTTCTACAGTTATTTCCTGTATAAAATTGATGGGTTTAGCAAAATAGCACAAATAGCATACTATAGCAAACGTAGTGAGTACCCCTAATATTTTTTCTAAAATCTTTAGCATTCTAACGGTACATTAGGGGTACTCACTACGTTTGCTATAGCATGCTATTTGTGCTATTGTGCTAAACCCATCAATTTTATACAGGAAATAATTGTAGAAACTCGACGGGTTTAGCAAAATAACACAAATAGCATGCTATAGCAAATGTAGTGAGTACTCCTATTATCCATGTATATTACTGTTCTTAAGTTCAAAAATAAAAAAATGCATTAAACTTTTTTTTTTACAGTTATCTCCTTTAGTTGGATATCTAATTCGTTCAACTTATATATTTACCTGTTTTTTAGCAAAGCTGATCAGATGATATGGTTAATTTCATAAAAACTACAAAATTAACGGTACTTTAGAGAAATTTCGAAATGTCGGCATTTAAGACATGTCAGAACTATTTCAATCAGAATGAAACCTACATCATATTAAAGCCTGTCCAATTCTACAGCGATATAGCGAACTTAATCAAAATCGTTTGAGCCGTTTTTGAGAGAATCGTAAATAGGTGCAAAGTGCATGGTTTAAATTGGTCCTTCTGATGAAAAAGTTGCTGTAACATTTCGGGCATATAGTTGTCTTAAATGTGAAATTTCAGTTCCATAGGACTTTTCGTTTTCGCGCTGGACCTACCACACGCACACACACACGCGGACCTTTCAGCGTATTTCTGCTGAAAACTCGAATTCGAAAATTTTCACGATCGCATCCTTCCCCTTCCTATATATTTAACTAATAAGTGAAAGTCAAATTATTAAAAGTTTTTTTTTCGATTCGGTTTATTTTACAGCGATGAATAAAATATTTTAAACGTCAGGTAATGAATAATAGGCCTTTGACTATACCGAGGAAAAAAGGAAGAAATCGGTGTAATGCAATGTATAATTATAGTTTTAATGCGATATTTAATTGGCCCTTGGATTAATCAACGTAATGGGTTTAGAACCATCAGAGGAATTCGAGGAACAGAAGATGGGAGGAAGTAGGCGAAGGGCGAAAATAGCAACAGCCCGCGGCAGACAAATCGACGGCGGAGGAATTTCTAATCGCGGGAGGGGGGGACCGGAAGCCCTCGACTTCTTGAGGGGGGGAGGAAGGTTGCCAAGGTTACGATGAAGGCAGCCTATTCACCTGCGCGGCGGGTTCATCGCCCGCAGTTGGCACCACTGCGCGCTCCTTTCCCTTTCCGTTGCCAGCCTGCTCGAAGGCCTCCTTGGACCAAGGTCTTTCTGTCTCGGGGTCTCTGCGGTGTATTGGTCATTGAGTCAGCAGCGGATCCAGGAGTGGTTTTTCCTGGTGGTTTTAGAAATAGGCGACTATTATATTGGGTGGGAGGTGTAAAGAGGAATTATAAAACTATTATGAGGAAGTGGGAGAGGTTTAACGTGCTTAGCAACTTCAATCATAGCAAATTCTCAAATCAATGAGTCAGGCAAGTCCAGCTATGATATTCGAAAATTGGCTAGATATTTCGATATAAGTTATGTGGATATATATATGTTTATTTATTTTGTATATATGTTTAGTTGGCAATTTATCTCCCCAATATTTTTTTTTTTTTACTCTCACTTACCTATATATGAAATACATAGTGAGGGAAAGTATTGCGATCGTGAAAAGTTTTGAATGCCAGTTTTTAACGGAAATACACGTTTTAGTTTATCGTCCCCTGAGTCCAAATAACCAAGTCCCGAAAAATGTTCTGTGTGTCCGTGTGAGAGTGTGTGAAACTAAAAAGTCGTACGGAATTGAAATTTCATATTTAAGACTTCTGTACACCCGAGATGTTACAGCAACTTTTTCACTAAAATCTGCTGACCGAATGTCCTACTTTATCCCATGCATTTAGCACCTTTTTACGATTTTCTCAAAAACGGCTCAAACGATTTTGATTAAACTCTCTATATCGATTTATAATTTATTGGACTTAAATATCATGTAGGTTTCATCCTGATTGAAATAGTAGAGTAATATATTCGTACATCTATAATAAACCATTGGAAAGTTAAAGATTTTAGAAAAAATATTATATTATACACAAGCTTGTAAAAGTTTATAAAGAGTGATAAAAAGCCAATGAAACCAACTGATTGTTTTAGATATTAAAATAATAGATTTTTTAATAAAATACATGTTTCGATTGAAATTCATTTTAATTAATTATTTATTAGTTTCACTCATTTCATCTTTAACTGTATTTGAAAATTCTTTAATCGATTTTAACAAAGGCGGTAAGTGAAAGTCGTGTGTTGCCCGCACCAGATTTTCTTTTTTGTTTAAGATTGTCTTTAAGATTGCTATGTATTAATAGCAACTCAGCAATGTTGAGTAGCCGTTCCATTTGGCGTTTTCTCTCTCTTCATTTATATGCTATTCAGCCTCCCTGAAAACTTCCGATAATTGTTTCTTTCTTTATTTGACGTCATATTGTGATACTGTGGCTAATCGGACGTTAAATTATCATAGAGATCTTTTTGATCAAAATTGTCGTACCATAAGAGCCACTTTATACCATGAATTATGCATTTTTTATGATTTTCTCAAAAATTGTTCTTACGATTTTGATTAAACTCAATGAGGCTTTTCGGGGCTATCATAAACATTTTATTTTACTTTCGGATACTATATATGAAATATATAGTATAGAATAGTATATAATAAATATATAGTAAAGGATAGTATTGGTCGTGGCAACTATCGAGCTTTCACTTAAGATTCACAAAAAATAAACGTTTTAAGAACACATAAGTCCAAATGACCAAGTTCCGCAAAAAATCTGTATATCTAGGGTCAGTCTAGCATATCGATAGGTTATGAAACTGTAACATTATATTTAAGAAGTATATAAATCTGAAATGTAACATAAACTCTTTCATCAAAATCTGCCAACCAGAAGAGTCACTGTGGCTCTAGCGCCCTCCCACAGCCTCCACTGGCTTATAGAGCAGTGAAGCAACTGACAGAGGCACTGGGATCTCCTGGCATTATACCTTGACATCCACTAGTGGTCTCAGAGTTCCCAGGGGCAGTATGTAAATATTCTATATACGTATTAATGTGGCCGATGTTATTACTATTTTATTTATTTTTTAACTGTATTTGAAAATTCTTTAATCGATTTTAACAAAGGCGGTAAGTGAAAGTCGTGTGTTGCCCGCACCAGATTTTCTTTTTTGTTTAAGATTGTCTTTAAGATTGCTATGTATTAATAGCAACTCAGCAATGTTGAGTAGCCGTTCCATTTGGCGTTTTCTCTCTCTTCATTTATATGCTATTCAGCCTCCCTGAAAACTTCCGATAATTGTTTCTTTCTTTATTTGACGTCATATTGTGATACTGTGGCTAATCGGACGTTAAATTATCATAGAGATCTTTTTTATCAAAATTGTCGTACAATAAGAGCCACTTTATACCTTATCTTAAATCTGAAATGTAACATAAACTCTTTCATCAAAATCTGCCAACCAGAAGAGTCACTGTGGCTCTAGCGCCCTCCCACAGCCTCCACTGGCTTACTAGAGCAGTGAAGCAACTGACAGAGGCGCTGGGATCTCCTGGCATTATACCTTGACATCCACTAGTGGTCTCAGAGTTCCCAGGGGCAGTATGTAAATATTCTATATACGTATTAATGTGGCCGATGTTATTACTATTTTATTTATTTTTTCTGTTTCTTTTTTTAGGTTTATTATATAGAGTGTATTCTATGATATGATAGATTATTGAATAAAAACAATTTCAATTGAAACTGAATATACTTAATTCTTTAACTTTTTTTAATCTCTAACCTTATTGAAAAATTCTTTAATTGAGCTAAACAACGGAGGTAAGTGAAAGCGCACCAGATATTTACTCTTATTTTTAGACAGATAAGGTTGTTTGAAGTAAAATGATTCCACGTGTCGTTCACTTAATTTACGCGAGATATTTTAACGTCTTGATATAAGACGAGAGAAGTTCTGTTCTTTTTGACATTAATTGTGTTAATTATAATGTTAGGAAATAATGCTATTAAATTCGAAAGATGCCATCTCCAATACTGCTATAAAAAAGAAGCATTAAAGTTGGAGAAGGAAGTATATATAAAGCTATACACGTTTTTTTCGCCCAATGAAACATTAAATTTCAAAGCTGTACTTAACTCATGCTTTACGGACGTCACTTGAAGCAAAACCTTGTGCTAATGTTATTGCAAAAAAAATTACAGCACTCGTGGGAAGAAAAAAGAAAGCTAAAAATTTACACATATTATTTTATTTGAGGAAAAAAGTAGCTGGCAACCCATATACTTGCTAAGTGATGGAAGGCGATAGAAGGAAAAAACAGTAAAAAAAGGTGCTACAACTAAAAGAAAGAGATAAGGAACAGCGAAAAGCAATAAAACTCTGTAATTTTTAATGTACTACATAAATTACCAATGTGTTCTATTTAACATAAATCATAATAAAATTATAATCATAATAATAATAGGCTTACCGAACCCGAAGGTTCGATGCCGATACCACCATATTCCGTCTATACAGACTCGTCCAATGTTCTCCGTTCAAGCCCAAGCCCCCAAGATCAGCCTTAACGCAATCCTCCCATCGACAAAAAAAAAATTATAAATGATTAAAATTATAATCATAATTATTAAAGGTATTCTTTTATATATATATATATATATATATATATATATATATATATATATATATATATATATATGAAACAACGGAAGTAAGTGAAAGCGCACCAGATATTTACCCTTATTTTTAGAAAGATAAGTATTTTTGAAGTAAAATGATTCCACATGTCGTTCACTTAATTTACGCGTGATATTATATATTATTATTTAGGACATACTTTTCTGGAGGTTTATAAGTGAAATACCCAGTAATTAGGTTTTTCTTTATGAATGAAAATTAAAGTATAAATATAATCTATTATACAATCAATTCATCAAAAAACAATTCCTGAAATATGAGTAGTAATATAGACGTATAATATACTAATGGAAAGCGCAAGATTTTAGAAAAGTTCATGTGCAATAAAAGAAGTCGTGCAAGTTAATTATTATGGTTCATTCTTCAAAGCCCCTAAAAATGTGTGTGTGTGCATCCGTGAATGGTAGTCCAGGGAGAAAACTAAACGTCGTATGGAACTAAAATTTCAAACCTAAGACAGTTGTCCAGCAACTTTTGCAACCTAGATGAGCCAACTTTATGCCATGCATTTTGTACATGTTTACGATTTTCTCAAAAACGGCTTCAACGATTTTGATTAAACTCGCTATATCGACATAAAATTTATTAGGCTTTAATATAATTTTGGTTTCGTTTAGATTTAAATGGTCTGATAGGGCTTAAACGCCTCTATTTTAATTTTTCTTCCTCTAAAGTACCTTTGATATTATAGATTCTATAAAAATAAGCATATCATCTTGTCATCATTGATAAAAAACGCAGATATATAAATTGAACGAATTCGATATCCAATTAAAGGAGAAAACTGAATTCTATAGAAATTCAGTTTAATTAACTATTTATTAGTTTCACTCATTTTCTTATGTAACTGTATTTGAAAATTTTTCGAAAATCGATTTTACAACGAAGGTAAGTTAAAGTCGTGTATTGTGCGCATCAGATTTTTTGCCAATGCTAACAAAATGATATGGTGATTTTTTTTTTTTTTAATCTACAAAATTTCAATCAACAACAACGATTTTTATTGAGTAAAATTACAATCTGTCCCAATTTGGACATCAAGTAGTGGTGAAATATATCATACATACTACATTCATACATTATTTACACGGCAGAAAATCACAATGAAGTATATATTATATATATATATATATATATATATATATATTATATATTATATATATATATTATATATAATAATAAATTAATACAATAAATCATCATACCTAAATCTGCAAAATTAAAGATACTTTCGAGAAAGAAAATTTTAAATGTCGGCTTTTAAGCCCTGTCAGCCTATTTCAACAAGAATGAAACCTATATTTAAGTCCGTTTTATTTTACATCGACATAGGGAGTTCAACCAAAATTTTTGAGAAAATCGTAAAAGGGTGTTTTCACGCCATATGTTATGGCATGCTAAGATTTTTTAAGGCTGTCTAATTAAAAATAAAAAACTCCATATTCTTTATGATATTTTTGATAAGATAATTTTTACTTTCACATACCTATATATGAAATATATAGTAAGGGAAAGTATATCGATCGAGAAAATTTTCGAATTCCAGTTTTCAACTAAAATACAGTCCCCGAGTCAAAATAACCAAGTCCTGCAAAATGGTCTGTGTGTCCGTGTGTTTGTGGTTAGTCCAGCACGAAAACGAAAAAGTGCACGAAAATAAAGTTTCATATTTGAGACACCTATGCGCCAGAGATGTTATAGCAACGTTTTCATCAAAATCAGTTAAGCAGAAGGGCCACTTTAAACCATGCATTTCGCACCTTTTTACGATTTTCTCATAAACGGTTATAACAATTTTGATTAAACTTGCTATATCAATGTAAAATTTAATGGGCCGATATTTTAAAATTTCTTCCCCTAAAGTATCTTTAATTTTGAAGGTTTTATGAAATTGACAATATTACAAGTTGAACGAATTCGATATCCAACTAAAGGAGCAAACTGTAAAAATATTTTTTAAATGCAATTTTTATTTTTTGAAGTTAAGAACAGTAATATACCGTTGGAATGCTTAAGATTTTAGAAAAAATTCCATCTTTTTTTTTTTTTTTTTTTTTTATCCATATGACCGTCAAGATTTGAATCCAAATCCTATATGGTCAATTCCATCTTACACATGCTATTGTAAAAGGTAACGGAGAGTGATGAAATGCAGACAAAACAAACTGATTGTCGTAAATCATAATATAATAGATTATCTAATAAAACACATGTATCCAATATAAATAATTCTTTAACAATTTATTTCGTTTCTAATATTATTAAAAAATTCTTAAATTGATATAAATAATGGAGGTAAGTGAAAGTCGTGTGTTAAGCGCACCAGATTTATTTTATTAATTTTTATTTTATATTTGTTTAACAAAATAGTTATTTTAAATAGAATTTAAAGTTTTCGCCACGATCGTGAAAAAAGTAGAAGCGAAAGACAGTAGAATAAGATCGTACTTCAACTGTATTATTACTGACTCGAATCGAAGTGTTAAGGTAGCGTCTGAGCGGTGAGGCTGTGCCTCATATATAGGTCCAAAATCCACTCTCAACGAACTCCGAACGTTTGCAAACGAACTCTTGTTATCGTTCCCCTTGGAATTTGGAACAGCCGCCCTTCGGTCGTTTTCTTCAACACTCAGCAAGACTTCGTTTAAGTAAATACAGAATATCTTTAACCTTTATTGGAACGTATATTTTTTACATTTATTTATTTATTTTTTTTATTTTTTTTTTTGCTGGCTAATCTGATGCACTTCAGCCTTATTAGGATTATTGTGCGCCGTCAAATCTACTGTTAATACAGAGCTAGCGCCTTGGTGAATCTGACTAACCTGATGAGGTTGATTAGTTTACGCAACTTGGGATCAGGGATACGGTCGACGCCAAAGTGGTAAAACCGTATCCTGGCAATCTCTGGACAACTGCAAATCACATGAAATGCAGTTTCATCATCCTTCTTGTAGAATCTGCAAGTCGGCGAGGCCAAAAAACCCATATTACGGAGATGCTTATTAAGTTGACAGTGTCCTGTGTACAGTCCTGTTACCTTCCTTAGGGTTATCCTGTCCATTGAGAGTAGAGTATGACTTCTCTTTTTGCAGGGTCCATCCAGAAACATCTTGGAGTGATGCTGCTTATCCAGTATCCCTCCAGTATTGCCTGGATCTATTGTCAGCAGCCGCCTTAATCAGACCTTTGGCATTTCTGAGGCTAATTCCGCACACAGGTTCAGGTGTGGGGGTTAGCTGAGCAGAACCCCTCCTCGCGAGGCTATTAGCTCTCTCATTTCCTAGGATGCCTGAGTGACCAGGCACCCAGTGTACTCGGACTTTATTTAGCAGGGAAAGCATATTAAGATTATTTTCGCATTCCTCTACTAATTTGGACCGTGTCATGTAACTACCCAGAGCTCCAATAGCAGCTTGACTATCAGTATGGATAGTTATCTGTCTGTCTCTCATCCCTTCTGAAATTAGGGTCTGAGCACAGTTATTTATTGCCATTACTTCAGCCTGAAAGACTGAGGTATGTTTACCAAGAGAAATGGACATCCCTTCCTTTGGTTTATCCATTCTCCATATTCCAGCACCTGAGCCAACTCTATCATGGATCCATCTGTATAACAGTTGACTCCATTGCAAGGTTTGTGCGAGCCAGTCCTGTTAATCCCTACACAGTAGAGTGTGTCCGTGTATTTCTTTACTTGAAGATCGGAATGCATGTCTAGCACCGAATCTTCATCAATCCTTCTGAACAAGTTGCCATGACCCCGGTAAACCAGAGAGTTGGATCTTGTTCCTAACTTAAAGAGCTATAGGCTGTGTTGAGTGCTTGAATTTCTGCTGCTATGTGCAATGGTGTTAGGTTCAGTAGAACTTCCATGCATCAGTCGGAGTCGTACTCATAGCTCCAGTTGTCATAAGGCATGCCAATCTTTGCAGCTTCCCGAGCTGCAGCAAGGATTTGCATGTAATTGCCTTATGCCACCACACAACAGCTGCATATAGGACCATTGGCCTTATAACTGTTTTATATATCCAGAGGACCATCTTCGGTTTGAGGCCCCATGTTTTTCCAACAGCCCCGTTACATGCAAAGAGACACTTAAGTGCCCGTGTACAGGTTTTGTCAATTTGGCTGTTCCATTTTAATTTACTGTCAAGAGTAATTCATAGATGTTTTACTTCACTACAGATATTGACCTCAGCCTCGCCGAGGTGAGGTGGTCTGATTGTTATATTTCTTCTGTTAGTGAAGATACAGAGATTGACCTTCTGAGGGTTGATGCTAAGACCATTCGTCTGACACCAGTCCCTCAGTTTTGCGCTTGTTTTGATATGGTTTCCGGAAACTTGCCTTCAATTACCACAGCGATATCGTGAGCATATCCCTGTGCATAAAAACCAGCATTGCTCAGGTTTATCAGCAAAGAGTCGACAATCAGACCACCATAGGAGTGGAGATAGCACACCCCCTTGTGGACATCCTTCTCTCGGTCTGATCCACAGTCTGGAGTGTCCCAGTTCTGATGTGAGCATCCTTCCCTCCAGCATGGCATTGATCCATCCGGAGATTGGTCGTCCCACACCTTCTCCTTTCTAAGGCTAATGCCATAGTACCATATGGAGTTCGGTCAAAGGCACCCTCAATGTCAACAAAGATGCCTGCAACAATATCTCTGTTAGTCAGAGTTTTCTCGATCCTAGAGACCAAGAAATGTAAGGCAGTCTCACATAATTTACCAGGCTGATACGCATATGAGCACTGTGTAGTGGTCTATCAGCCAGTATGTTATCTCTATTGTCTGTCAATAATTTTTTCCAGAGTCTTCAATAGGAACGATGTCAGACATATAGGCCTATACGCCTTGGGATGGTCATAGAAAACCTTCCCTGGTTTGGGTATATATCGTACTTTAGCCACATTCCAACTATCAGGTATGTGGTTAAGTGCTAAACTACCTCTCAGTAAAACAAGGAGTTGGGGTCGCAGCACCTCAAAGCTCTTTTGAAGTAGAGCTGGAAGAATTCCATCAGTGCTGTCTGATTTGAATGAGGAAAATGAATTAACTGCCCACTCTAGTCTCCCAGAATTGACTATTCTGTTAGCATTTGCCCACCTATGGGTATTAATAGTCTGTTTTTCAGAGGTGGGATTATTTGGTTCCTCATCCATCAGCGCGCAGCCAGGGTAGTGTGCTCTTGCAAGTGCCTTCAGGGTGCCGATCTCTGAATCGGTATGGCTCCCTTCCACACCCATAGCTCTCTGGTCCGGCGTCTTGGATAGGATTCTGTTTACTCTAAAAGCAGAGGATGTGTCATTGATGTAATTGCGAAAATTCCTCCATGCCCCTCTCTTAGCTTTCCTAGTGGCTTTATTGTAGTCGGTCAGAGCTTGCTTATAGGCATTCCAACTATCTGTACTTTTGGCTTTATTGAAGAGTTTCCTAGTTGAGGCTCTAACTTGCCAAGTTCACTATTCCACCAGGTAACGTTCCTGTTGAACCTGACTGTACAACACTGTTATTATCAGTGTAGGATTTCATTATACCCTCAGTAAGTAATCTGTTAAGGCAGTCCAATTGTCATTTGTCTCTAATTGATTTGGGACACTGTCTTATTTCCTGTTCGAGTTGGGTGCAGTAGGAACCCCAGTCAGTAAGTTTGGGGTTCCATTACATCGACTCAAACATGTCATTGACATCTTTGTCAAATCTGATGTATTTGTGATCTGAACATGAATCCTCAAGAGAGATATGCCATTCCTTAATGAAATCATTAGCACAGTTGGTGCTTAGTGTAATGTCAATGACCTCTGATCTATATTTGTTAAAAAAGGTGGCAGTATTGCCCTTGTTGTGGATTTCAAGACCATTGCTTAAGATAAACTCTAATAGAGACTCACCTCTCTGGTTATTATTTGAACTGCCCGAGATTCTATGGTTAGCGTTGACGTCCAATGATGCTATCAGGACGCCTTTGCCTTCCATCCCTGCAACTAGCCTTCCGAGAGCCTCAGTGGGGATGTCTGCAACAGAATTGCCACAAGGGTAATATCTTAAGGTTATTTTTTTTACAGTATTCAGGTCCTGGAGCGTATAGGCACAGCTATTACACTATACCCCCGCATCTCCAGCCCCTTTACACTGTCTTTAAATAGGTAAGGTTCTTGTATTAGAATATCAATATTCTTACCTCTTACATACTGCTGTAGGGCACCACATGCCGCAATGCAGTTATGCAGATTGAATACATCTTTAAATATTTACCAGAAGGAGTTAATGCGGGTGGCGGTCGATGAATGAATCAATTAGGTAGTTTCTGCCAACGTTTCGACCTCCATTGTGCGTCATCTTCAGGGCTAAAAAGATACAAAAGAGATAAATTTACAATAAGATTAAATATACTATTTCAAAAAATATTGAGTGTCAATAATAAAACATGTGAAACATCTCGTGATTATACTTGTATTAATATGAAATTTCAGTTCCGTACGACATTTAGTATTCGTGTTGACTTATTTGGACTCAGGGGACCCTAAAACTAACTAGAATACGAAAATTTTCACGATCGTTATTCTTTTCCTTATTGTATATTTCATTAAGTAAGCGAAAGTAATATGTGACACTATAAACCCTATGGTATTCCTATGGAAACTAAATTCCAGAAACAATTTTTATTGAGTAATATTATAATGTGTCCCAATTAGAACATTTTTAATAGTGATCAAGTACAACATTCATGCTACATTCACACGATATATACAAAACAATGAATTTATAAAAAAATAATACAATATACATACATACAAAAAATAATCAATAAGAATATGTACAAAAGTTACTCATACCTGCATACAATCCTCAAGCATACAGCACGTGAGTGGAGAATCTAGCCTATGCTAGAACTCCAATATACATGTTTACAAGAGGTCTCTAGGCCACTGCCGTTTCAACTTTGTGCTAGGGTGTGTGAAGCTGGATAGGTATTGAGCTAAAGGATTGGGTTGATGGATAAGGTTCTGATGGAATTAAGAGAATTTTGATGGTATAAGGTCTAAAATAAATGGAATATTTAGGTCGTTTCGTAAGGTATGGTTGGTGAAATGATAGGGAGCAGTAACTATTGTTCGGAGGACTTTGGATTGGAAGGATTGAATGCCTTTTATGTTAGAAAATTTGGCTGTCCCCCACAGTTCAAGTCCGTAGGTCCAGATAGGTTTTAGTACTGTATTTTATATTTGCAGGTTGTTTTCGATTGATAGTCTAGAATTTCTGTTGAATAGTCTGTATAATTGGCAAAATCGTCGAATAAGTTCTTGTCGTTTAAGTCTCGTAAGAGGGTTCCAAGATAGTCTACTTACCGACCGGACTGTGTCAGAGAAAGGGAGCGGAATGGACTTAAAGAGAATTAGAGGGAAGGATTGTCTTCGAAGAGTAAGGTGACATGTTTTTATTTGGATTGATTGACTTTGATGGAAACTAAATTAAACTTTTAAAATGTATTTACATAAATTTAATGACACACATAAAAATAAACTTAATTAGTAGATTCTTTCATTCTTTACCTTCTATACTTCATCTATCTGCCAGACCGTCCGCAAAATCAATTTCTTCCTCATCGGAAAAAGAAGTAGATTATAAATTGACATGATCCATTTTTTTCCCCAGTCAGGGATATTACTAAAGGCGCGTTTTTTGCTCTTTCTATTGAATTCTCGATTAATATTTAGGGTTGAAACAAAGATGTATGAGTGCATAACTGGGAATTAAGAACATATTCGAAGTTTAAGATTCGAAGGTTCATTACTATTGTTATTAAGAGTATATGTACAGTGCTAATTAATGTTTATTAATTTGATTGTTTATTAATTATTAATGCTAACTAGTTGGTGTACAGTACTAAAGTCCTTTTAAAAGGAGAATCGAGTCACTCTTCCATTTTGAATTTTTTTTTTTTTATATCCCCAATTCACAACATGAAATTTAAAACTGTTTATTTATTCGTTTAACGTCACTTTTATGCTACTATGGCTAATCGGACGATGCTATAGCGGTATATTTTCCAATCCAGGTATAATTAGGATATGGATCTTTAACGAGTACCTGACATCGCATAGGCTCGGAACCGCCTTTTAACGTCCCCTCCGAAGGATGGCATAACTAAGGATTTTTTACTCCTATAAAAAAAATCCTAGGGCCACCCGCAGGTTTGAACCCGCAACCTTTGGCATATAAAGCTGTTATGCTAGCCACTACGCTATGATTGACCCTTAAAAATAAAAAAATTAATACTTATAATTAATGTTGTTAAACATCTTGTACTGTTACTATGTTACATTTTAAGATTGTGTAATGATATCATATCACTGTGTTGTTTACAAAATAGTAGTTCAACGAGTTAAACAATAGAGCTGATGGGGCTCACCTAATGAATGAAAGGCTTAAGACTAACTTATTACTAACTTAATGTCTAATTTATTTCTAACATATGTCCTAATCAAAACTAATATTTATGTTTTGCCATCGTACTGGAGCCGGTGCTGGAGTCATCGTGTTGAATAATGGGTTTGTTAATGAATTTAACTGATCAAGAAATTTAACATGGCGTTGTAATCTGAAATTGTTGGTAGTTCCAATATTTCGTAGAGCTGTTCAGCCTTTACTTTTTTTAATGAGGTCTGGATCATTCTTCGGAGCATCGCGTTTTGAAATCACTAAAGGTGTTTCAGTGTGCCTTCAGTTAGATGCGTTAACAGTAGGGGTGGGCATATTCGAATGACGATTATCGGATCATTAGATTATTACAATCATTCGGATTAATCGATTATCGGATTAATCGGTGTGGATAAGCGAATGATCATTCGAACTGATTTGTTTAACGATAATCGAGGGATTATAAGGAGCTCGGATAATCGAACGACCTTCTTCTTTTTTTTGCTCATTACATAAATCGTCTTTCACAATGCATACTAATCATTCGATCATCCGATTATAGCGATCATTCGATTATGCCCACCCCTAGTAAACAGTGGCGCGGCATACATCAGTGCAGGACGTAATATGGCTTTATAGACTAAGAGTTTTAGTGAGAGAGCTGGAGAGGTAAGGGGAAGATGAAGTCGGTACGATTTCGTTCTAACCCACCTTGTTATATGATATACATGAGCAGTCCATTTTGAATCGTATCCTAGTTATAAGACATGTCAATTTTTTAGGAAATTTTGAACGAGAATGGTGAGTTTAACATAGAATAAAAAAATAATTAAAAGAGTCCTTCGTAGTAAACCTGACAACCTGCCCTACAGTATTCTTTAATAATACTCCCCCCGTCCCAGTTGAACAGATCCGATATCTAGGACTACATCGTGACAAACGTCTGAAATCCTCAAATAAGTTTGAAATGACTAGAAACTGCCTGACTTTTTCGCCTTCTTCAACACTTTCTGGAAAAACGCTCAAACCTTCTACTTAACTACAAAAGACTCACCTACATGACTATCATAAGACCGGTATCGACTTATGGAGTAGAGCTTTGGGGCTCTACTATACCATCGAATTCTCCCCGTCTCCAATCCTTACAATGCTCCTTATTTTGTTACAAATAAACCCATCCATAAAAACCTTAATGTTCCATATGTTGCTGACTTGGCGCGAACTAGACACCACTCCTTTCATGACAAACTCCATCCCCACTCTAGCCCACTAGTTTCAATCCTTGCTACCTCTGCAATCCCTGATAATCCTCCGAGGTGTCTGAAAAGAAGAAGGTCCCGGGAACTTTTGGATAGCTGCCAATGGGTCGTGTTCCTAAAATGTGAATCATGACAGTATAATCTTGTATCACATACAAAATGTATTTCATTGTACAGTTATAAGTATCAATAATATATATTATATATATATATAATATATATATATATATATATAATATTATATATTAACATATACATTTTTTTTCTAAACAAAAATGCCCTTTTTTAGATTAAAATCAGCCATATCCCTTGAAATAGTAAAATTAGTCCTTTGCGTGCGTAACCAACCCTCCCTCTCTAATATTGAGGGACTTGTGCTGTTTTGAACCGATTCTTGCATCGGGAAGAAAGTTTTAATATTAAAAATGTCCTTTTTTTGTTAGATAATCCTAATTACAACTGAAATATTTCTATTCGTATCCTTTTTAAAGTGGAATCAAGTTAAAAATTGTGGTTCTCTTCCATTTTGAATGTTTTCCTTGTTACAAGATATCAATTTTTAAGAATCCTTTCAAAGATAATGGCGAATTTAAATTAAGAAAAAAAATTAAAACAGTTCTTAAAATATTAAAATCGGCCATATCCATCGAAATAGTAAAATATGTCCTTTTCGTGCTTAAGCAACCCTCCCTCCCTAATATATACATTTAGACTTATGCTATTTCGGATCAGAGAGTTAGAATTTTAAAAATTGTCTATTTTAGTTTGGTAATCCTAGTTACCATTGAAATATTTCGATTCGTATCTTTTAGAAGAAGAATGGAGTCAAAAGTGGTGGTTCTCATCCATTTTGAATCGTATCCTTATTTTTGGTATCAATTTTTAAGAACACTTTCAACTAGAATGGCTACTTTAACTTTGATTTAAAAAAAAAAAAAAAATTAAAACAGTACTTAAAATATTAAAATCGGGCATATCCTCGGAAAGAGTAAAATTAGTCGTTTTCGTGCGTCAGGTCCTAACAGTAAAATTATTCCTTTCAGATGCAAAAACAAAATCGTATCGTCAAAATCAAAGGCTCTAGCGAAGTCTAAGCGACTTGGGAGTATGAGGGACGGATGGAATGCAGGGATGGGACTTTACGAGCCTATAAAGCACGTCGCTCAGCCCTCACAGGCGGCTCCATTATAAACAATTATACATCTAATCATCTTCCACTCTCGCACACACTATCTCATCTTCAGGCTCCTCGCCTATTCCAGGGCGGTATCGCTATGAACTTAGCATTCGTAGATGTTTTTCAATCCGTGCAAAGTTATTTGTGAAGCAAAAGTTTTATTAAAAACTGTGTTCCTTACTCCTAAAAACGAATCTTAATCTGAGCACAGTTATTAAGGAAACTTATTAAAAGTGTTGTTTTGACGTGACTATTTGTATTTTTAGGAATATTACCAATCATAAACGTTGAAACCCACAGAACAAAAAAATTTGAATGCTCCTTTCTGGCCTGTTCGACTAGTTTCTGGGATTCCCTCCCATCAAACATCCGTCATGCTCCTTCCCTCTCCACATTCTAATACCTTCTCTTTCAGTCATTTTAGCATCCAAAAATGACGCTACCTGACAATGTAATCATTTTTAACAAAATGATATTCAATATTATTATTATTTTTATTTCTACAAGTATTAATTTATTTATAATTTTTCAACTTTTTTATCTTGAAAACTTCTTTTGTTTCAATCGTTACAGTATTTTTTATATTGTCATTAGAAGAATTTGTGTCTTATTGTTTGTATTTTCATTTATGTTTTAATGAGTTTATTTTTCATTAAATCTTAGCCAATTAAGATCCTTTAGTTAAAGTATCTAAGATTCCTTAAAGCTAATGTTATTCTAGAATAATGTAAATATTCATTTATTTCTTTTCTTCTTTTTGTTTATATTTCAACTCATTTATTTTTCATTTTGTTCAACACAATTATTTTCTGAGGATTGATTTTATTTTAATTATTTTATTTGTTTATTTTATTTTGTATTATGTATATATTTAGCCATAATTGTAAATATCAGTTAATTATGTTCATTCTGTCTGTTGGCCAGATATGCTGTATAGTATAAACTGTACAAATTTATTATTCTCAAGGGACACAGTCCCAGAACAAAATTTACTTTCTAAAAAAAAAAATAAAAATTTCAAAACTTTTTACGATCACACCAATTTACCTTACTATATATTTCATATATCGGTAAGTGAAGATAAAAATGATTATCAGTTGACGAGAGGGTTGGAGTGTTATCGATGGAAGAAAGAACTTGATCGTTTTTGTTTCAGTAAGTGAGGCAGAAATACAATGCTGATTTTTTTGGAGGTCGATTCGCGTACATCGAGTTTCCGAACAGCTTCGCTGTGATTTCCCTATACCAAAGCTCGCAGATCTTCGCCATTCAGAGAAGAAGTCTTTCAATGACCTTCCTTGTCTTCCAGGATAATGTATTCCTCTATAAATTTCTTGATGAACCGACTAACGTTATTTATTTTTTAAATGCTATTAGTTTTATTAAAATTAAGTCACACCAGAAGGTGTGCCCAAAAAATAACTGCTAAATGATAATGAGACACAAAGGATATTATGAATGAATGAGTAATATTGTTTACAAATTGTTAATTTTGTGGGAGGAGACGGTTGATCAGAAATGTAAAAACAATAGTATGTTATAAAAACAAAAAATTATGAAAAAAATGCGGTGCTCAAACGCAAGTCACCACCCATCTTGAAACCAAATTAAAAATAATTAAATTAACTATCGATGAAAACATTTATGTCAGATTGATATTCATTTTTCCGAAAGAAACATATATTTATGATAAATAATTGGTTCTTAGAGAATAAGGTGCTGCGTAAAATATTTGGTCCGAAGAGAGATGAGGCCACTGGGGAGTTTAGAAGGTTGCACAACGCGGAATTGCGGAGTTTGAACCCTGTGAATATAATTGAGTTGATAGCATCGCGGAGACTCAAATGGGCGCGTAAAGTTGTTGGGCTTAGTGAGGAACGGATTCCGAGAAAGTTGGTATTCGCTGAACCGACTGGTAGGCGTCCGAAAGGTAGGCCGAAGCGTCGATGGGAGGATTGCATTAAGGCTGATCTCGGGGGCTTGGGCTTGACCGGTGAACATTGGACGAGTCTGTGCAGGCGAAGTTTGGTGGTATCGGCATCGAACCTTCGGGTTCGGTAAGCCTATTATTATTATTATTTAATTGGTTCTTAAGTCTTCCAAAAGTTTGCTCTCGGGGGAAATTATTTTATTTAGCATTGTTAAATGTTCCAACATTAAATGTTTTTAAATAGTATTAATTTTCTTGTAGTATTAATAATAATTGTTATTTTGATTTATTTTAGTGAGTCTGGAATATTGGGAACAGCGCCGAAGCGTAGACCAGAAATAATTAATGTTGTATAGTACATTTTGAAAGAATTAAGAACCAATAAATTATTATTTTATATTAAAAAATATAAAAAATAAATCATGAATTACAATAATTGTTTCACTATATGCTTCACTATTCGTCACTCTCCATAACCTTGATATGTTAAATTGTTTTTTATTCCAAAAACACCACTAAACACAATATATACTGATTTATTCAAAATAAAATTAATTAAAAAAAAAATTGTAATTTCAATCAGAATAAAACCTACATCGTATTAAATCTCATTTAATGTAAATAAAATTAAAAAACGATTTTGACAAACTTATATAAAAAATAAAGTTTTAACTGTTATTCGGCCAAACCAAATCCTTTACATTAGAAGGAGCAGAACAGAATTTCACTTTATATCAAATTCCGTCATAGCTTCTAGAGGTATAATTTTTTCTTTAACCAAAAATTCCAGAAACTAAGTATAAAAATGTCATCAACAATTTTATTTAGCAACAAATGCCTATTAAAAAAAAATATTCAAAACTCATTAACTAGCTTTTAAAGTATTGAATCTTCGAGCCGTTCATTTGTATGCAGAAGGTTGTTTTAAAGTCCTATTCGCATTCTGAAGTAAATTGCATAGCTTTACTTTTCCGGAATATATTACAGCAGGAGTTCCAAGGAATCATAAATGTGCCCTTACACTTCATCAAGGAGTATAAAGGAGTATAAAAAACATTTTCTGAACAAATATCGGTGATTGACACTTTTCAAAAAAATACATAATTTGCTTTCATTTCTTCCGCTAAAAATCGGCTTTTCGTTTAAGAATCATGCCTTAGAATAATTGGAGAAAACATCATCATTAATTAATTTCAATTTTTACTATTGTTATGTATTAAGGAATATGAGGACTCTAAATTCATAATCACACGAATAATTAATGGATTGATCAAGTAAACATTGATAAGCCTTTGTCGGCAAAACATCAAAAGGCTCTTACCTCCATGGGGCCCGCCAGCGACACCTTGGGAAACTTCCTAGACATAAGGACAAAGGACCCCCGGCTTGGGGCACTTCCCATATCAGCCCCGCCCGAGACGACAACGATGAGAAAGAAGATTCGATTAAGTTAGTCTGATTCCAGCCACGAGTGGAAGTTCAGCAAGAGGAGAGTCGAGTTACGTCGGGAGGTCAGAGAGAGCAGCTGGAGGATGAAGCCTAGAAGGGGCCCCTAAGACTGATTCCAACTTCGCCAGCCGACTAAGTGCTTTAAAGGTCTTTTTTTTTTTTTAATATTTTATGGCAAGGTAAACTATAAGAAATCCCTCAGTGTTCTCAGGCTTAGTTTAAATAAATTGTATATACATAAGTTAATAATAATAATAACAATGTCTTTATTGAAACTTGTTTACTTTAATCTTACCCTGCATGCCCACCTGCTTGGATCGGTAAACAAGATACCTTTGGAAAGGAAATCCAATGGTTTCAGTAAATATAGTTTATATATTGATTAGAGATATCAAGAAAGGTGAAGGTACCGCTGCCTCAGAAATCAGCCGGTAAAAAACATAGCACTGTTAAATTAAATAATCGAAAAAAGAGGCTTTTAAAATAATCTCGAAAACCGTTTGAATTTAAAAACTAAAAATTTAGGTGAGTTATTTTTATTCGATCCTAAATTGATCCCCCAAGTTTGAGTCAAAAAAAGCCTTCGGGGCAGATTTACTATCCTTACCGGCTATACCCTCTCGCCTATTCAGATTTAATTAGGATAGAGATCTTTAATGAGTACCTGGCATCGCACAGATCGAGATAACATTTAATGTCCCCTCTAATGGACGGGTTAACCAAGGATTTTAAAAGCATAATAATAATATTATAACATAAAATTTTAAAGGTAATCTGCCTAGATTGAACCCGCTACTTTTGGGCACAGAAGGCTGATATGCTAGCCATACACCACAGGTTACCCTATGAAGACGATGAATACTCATTGAATGAAATGACAGACTTTTCGAATCATTATGCATTTCACGAACAGCTGCGATCCGGTTGCTAGCTCACGCCTAGGACATGAACTTGCATTCTGCCAGAGCAGACGCGATATTTTTGGCAAGGTTTTCGGTTTTCAGCGGTCGTTGGAATCCGCTTGGACGAGAGAAGGTCACTGATCCCAGGCATAGCATTACATAATGGAACCGGCACGGAGCTGTCTCTGCCAAAACTGGACCTTCCCTCGCGGAGTTTTCTTATAAATGCGCCCTCTTTGGGGAAAATTATGTCGGGGAAAATATTTCAAAGAAGAACTTTTATAAATCGGATTATAAGGTATTACATACATCTATATTAGTGTTGTCATTGAAAGGGAAGATAGTTAAGCTAGCGGTAAGTAAGTAAATAATGGACTATTTATTGCTGTTTCGAAGCACTTTTCATAAATCAGTATCAGGGTTTCTAAAGCTATACAGTGTTTAATTTCACGTGGTTTCATCCTCACTGATATAGTCTGACACGATTCAAGTTCTAAACATTTTAATTTTTACTTTAAAATTTTCGAATTCCAGTATTCAACGGAAATACACGTTACACGGAGTCCAAATGACCAAGTACTGCGAAAAAGTCGTGTGTTGTGTGTGTGTGGTATGTATAGCGCTAAAACCATAAGTCATACGGAACTAAAATTTCATATTTAAGACTACTATACGCCCAAGATGCTACAGCAACTTTTTCACTAAAATCGGCTGACCGGAAGTCCTATGAAAGTAACCACTAAAAGTCCTATGAAACTGAAATTTCATATTTTTGACAACTACACGCTCAAGTGTTACAGAACCACTTTCGTTCAAATCAGCTAACCAGAAGAGATACTTTATGCCATGCATTTTGCACCTTTTTACGCTTTTCTCAAAAACGGCTCTAACGATTTTGATTAAACTCGCTATATCTATGTAAAATGTAATGGGATTTAATATCATGCAGCTTTCATTCTGATTGAAAAAGGGCTTAACTGTCAATATTTTAAACTTTCTTCCTCTAAAGTACCTTTAATTTTGTAGATTCTTTTAAAATAAACATATCATCCTGCTATCATTGATAAAAAACTGGTAAATATATAAGTTGAACGAATTCGATAACCAAGTAAAGGAGAAAACTGAAAAAATATTCTTTTAATGCAATTTTTTGTTTTTTAACATAAGAAAACTAATATACATGAATGATATACCGTTGAGAGAGCTACAGATTTTACAAAAAGTATTATTTTACACAGAAGCTTGTAAAAGTTAATAAAGAGTGATAAAAAGCCAATAAAACTAACCGATTATTTTAGATAATAATATAATAGATTTTTTATAAAACACATGTTTCTACATAAATTCAATTTAATTAGTTCTTGAATAGTTTCACTCATTTTTATCTCTTACTGTATTTGAAAATTCTTTAACCGATTTTAAAAATGGTGGTAAGTGAAAGTCGTGTGTTCCCCGCACCAGATTTTTTCTCTCTATCTTTATTATTTTTTAATTTGAGTATCTTTGATTTTGTTTATTCAAAATGATTGAAAATTTATTGTAGTATTAATTAATAACTTGTTATGTAGTTATTAATAATAACTAAAGGAAAAAACTATTGAAATATATTATAAATTGGTATTTATAATTTGACCGAGTTTGGCACCTAGGACTGCTTTACAAACTCTGCCAATTCCTCCCTCTAATTAATTACCTCATCATCCAGTCCTACTCTCTGAAAGATCCTTCAAAATAAACCACAATAGATCCTATTCGTAACTTTTTACTCATCCTGCAGGTGTTCCTCAAAGTACGTGTACTATCCTAGGACCCATCCTTTGCACAGTCTATACAGATGATACCCTGACCCATCCCAACACCTTCTTTTCTATCTATACTGATGACACTTGTCTGTTATCAGTTAATGTTATATCGTTAATCGGATCGTTATCCAACTATAGCCTCTCAAACACTTCAATCCCTAATCAGACACCTTGAGGAATGGTGTCAGAATCAGAAAATCAGAATCAATTCCAACAAATCCCGCTAAATTACCTTTACCCTTTGTCGTAAGCCTATGATATCCTACCCTACAGTGTCCTTTAATTATATTCCGATGGTCCCAGTTGAACGGATTAGTTATCTAGGACTCCTACTTGACAAACATCTAACATGGAATCCGCACACAAGACTGAAACGACAAGAAACTGCCCGGTGTTTTCGCTTACTAGGCCTATCTGGACTTACAAAGTTGAGCTCTGGGGCTCTAGTAAACCATCAAACTCTTCCCGTAATCAATCCTTACAATCCAAAATCCTTCGAAAAATCCTCAATGCTCCTTACTTTGTCATGAATAAACTCATCCATAAAGACCTTAATATACCATTTTATGCTGATTTGGCACGAACCAGGTATCAATCCTTCCATGACAAACTCCATTCCCACTCTAACTCACCACTCAATCCTTACTTCCTCTTCCATTCCTGGCAATCCTCCGAGGCGTTTGAAAAGATTACCTGGTGGAGTTCTGGGTATTAACTCTTCATGTCTGTTAGCTAATTTACTTGATGTATTAACTGACACAGTTGTATATTTCAATAAACAATAATAAAAATGTATTTAAAATGGAGGTTAGTGAAACTGGTTTGTTGTAGAAATTAGGCAATATTTTATAATCATCAATTTAGTTCACTTAAAAAAAACTCTAGCACGGGCAACACACGACTTTCACTTACCTTCGTTTTTAAAATCGATTAAAGAATTTTCAAATACAGTTGGAGATAAAAATAAGTGAAACTATAAAATAATTAATAAAATTGGATTTCTATAGAAATATGTTTTCATTAGAAAATCGATTACATCATCACCTAAAATAATCAGTTATTTTTATCGGTTTTTCATCACTCTTTATTAACTACTTTATTATTTACAAGCTTTTGTATAAGATCTCTAGCATTCCAACAGTACATTATACATGTATATAACTGTTCTTAGGTTCAAAATCAAAAAATTGCGTTACAAAAATATTTTTTTAGTTTTCTACTTCAGATGGATATCGAATTCGTTCAAGTTATATATTTGCCTGTTCATTATCAATAGTAACAATACGATATGGTTATTTTTATAGAATCTACAAAATTAAAGGTACTTAAGAGGAAGAAAATATCGGCATTTAAGCCCTGTCAGACTATTTCAATCAGAATGAAACATACATGATATTGAAGATCATTAAATTTTACATCTTTATAGCAAGATTAATCAAATGTTAGAGCCGTTTGAGAATCGTAAAAATGTACAAAATGCATGGGATAAAGTTAGACTTTCGGTCAGTCTGGTTAGCTGATTTTAATGAAAATGGTTCTGTAACACCACGGGTGTATAGTTGTCTTAAATATGACATTTCAGTTTCATAGGACTTTTCGTTGTTACCACACACACAAACGCAGACGTTTTGGCGGGATTTTGTTATTTAGTCTCTGGGAACCCTAAAACGTGTATTTCCGTTGAAAACTGGAATCAGAAAATTTTCTCGATTTTAATACTTTCGTATATAATAGTGCTCGATGATCGGTTGTTTGCTTTTGAGTTCAGATTATTTAAATACAAGTTATTAAATACAAGGGGGTATTTGAATTAGCTAGAACTGGAAAGGATAACAAAATATTTGATAAAATTCTGGTGCAGGTAATTACACTAATTAAAATCAGTTAAAGAAAGAACTCTTAAGTGAAGTTATGGTTAAATAGTGAGTTTGAGAAATAATTCAATAGGCATTAAGAACTTTTTTCCTTCCACAAAAAAGTATGTCTGCATATTTTCAGGAAATTTTAAATTTCTTCAAAAGCTACTTCTATTGTAATTATATGCCTTTAATGAAAATTCATTAATTTTTTTATTAAAAAAATATCATGAGATACCATCAGCACTGATACTATCATCGAGTATTGTCTCTTTAGACTCGAGGAGGAAACGAGAGACAGTGGTAGGCGAAGGTAGGTAAAGACAGATGGCGAGGATATGGGACAGAGTGGAACACGAGAATATTCTATAAGAGTGGATGAATGGTGGTGAGAAAGGGCTGAGGAGATCTGTAATGAGGAGGTAACAAGATCCCATCTAGGGCTCACAATGCCCTCAGGAAGTGGGTAACTGTATCTTCAGTAATTACTAGGTCTAGGTCAAGCCCTAGTCTTTGGGAAACGGGGATGCTATGTCTGCCTTGGCTTTTCGAGCTTATCATAAACATTCAATTGCACTTTCCCACTTCACGCAATGCTACATACATTAAGTGTTTGCGCTTTACTGACACACTATGTGTCCAAAAAAGCCGTGATTGCGTTATTAAAATCGCATTGAAAATTTGAAGTTTTTTCCTTATTTAACACGACTTCGTCTGCGTCAATTTCTGTTATTATGATCGCAATTAAGAAGTTTTTAAAAGAATATATTTTAAAGTACTTCTGCGTAAATGATATTTTTAGTTTTATTTTCTTGTGGCAGAAGAACAAAGTGATTTTCGCCGCAACCCGATCTTGACAATGCGATAGATAGCTGGCAGTGTGAAAAGGGTATTGACGTAAATCGATTCCTAGTGTTTAAATGTTTGCCCCTGTGATTTATTAATTATGTGATTTATTAAAAACGTTCACCGATGTTATCGAACAAGTTTATCCCCTTTTCGTCATTTTACATAACCTTCCATAACTTTGAATAAAATATGTCATTTTTATCTAAATGTTCCAGTGGTATATTATACATATATATTACTATTCCTTTCTTCGGAAAAAAATTAGCTAAAAATATGTTTATTTTCTCCTTTATGTAATCAAATTCGTTCAACTTATATATGTAGCCGTTTTTACTTTTACTTACTATATATAGTAAGGGAAAGTATTGCGATCGTGAAAATTTTCGAATTCCAGTTTTCAACGGAAACACACGTTTTAGAGTCCAAGTAACCAAGTCGCGCAAAAAGGTCAATGTGTGTTTGTGTCGCGAAGAAGGGGAGGGGGAGAAGGGGCGAAAAGACTGATTCCACCTCCGCCAGCCGACAAAGTGTATTTTATTATTTGTTGTAATATTGTTTGGCAAGATCAACTATCGGAAATCCCTCAGTATTCTCAACCATTGTGTAAATATATCATATATGTTTAAGTTAATATAAATAATAATGGTATTTATTGAAACTTGTTTACTTTAATCTTCTCCTGAAAGCCACCTATTGGATTGGTAAACACGATACCTTTGGAAAGGAAATCCAATGGTATCATTACATATAGTTTATATATGGATTAAATATATCCAGTAAGCTAGTTTTTGAAGGTACCGCTGCTTAGAAAAGCAGCCGGTCAAAAAACAGCATTAAATAATTATTGTTCCTCGAAAGTACGTTTAATTTTGTACATCCTAGAAGACTATCCATACTATCTTATCATCACTGAAAAATAACGGCTTCATATAAAGTTAAAGGAATTTGATCACAAAAATGTTTTTTTTTTTTTATGTAATTTTTGTTTTCTATATATTAAGAACAGTAATATAGACGTATTTGCAGTTAGAAAGAGGAAGATTTAAAAAAAAAAACATTATCTGATACGGAAAGTTGTAAAAGGTAATATAAAGTGACAAACAGAGCATAAACATATTACTGATTATTCTACGTAACAATTTAATAAATAAATTTCTTTATTATCCTGGGACATGTCCCTTTAGAATAAGATATACAGAATGTACAAAAAGTGCTTTGGAGTCTTAGGACATATTAAATACAATAAACAAGTTAATAATTACTTATATAAAATAGACATATTTAAATAAGAAGAAAACAACAAAAATAAAAAAGCTTATTTACAATTTTATTAAGCCTGGATATTCATTAAGTGATTAAATATGCTGGATTTGAAGGTAGAAATAGAATTGGAGTGACGGATGGAAGGAGGAATGGAATACCATAGGATTGTGGATCGAATGAGAAAGGATCGGTCAAAACGTGCAGTTCGGTGGGCCGTTCTGTATAAATCTGAAGGCCTGGAGCGTGTGCAACGAGGATGGACAGAGGATTTGAATTGTAGGAGATCAAAAATGTATGATGGCGGCGGGATTGGATAGCTTGGTAAAGGAATAACGCAAGGAAATATTTGTGACGATTGGAAGGGTAAAGCCACTTCAACTCGCCATAAAATTGGGATACGGAGGTGTACCTAGGGACCCCGAAGATGAATTCGACAAAGGAATTGATTAAGCGTTTAATTTTTACCTCGAGATCCCCAGAAACACCATCGCATTCCGTACAGAAATAGTCAAAGTGGGGAAATATTAGAGAGGTAACGAGGAGTTTTCGGTTTTCTTGCAGGAATAGGTGACGGAGGGAATACAGTCGCTTTAAGGTTGAAAAGGTACGACGGGAGATTTCGGAAATATGATTTTTGAAGGATAAAGTTTTAATGTAGTTATACCATTTAATCTAAATCATCTGTTTCCAACAAAACTGAATACAATTTTTATTTAAATTAACTTAAAACTGTTTTCATAAACTTTAAGTTTATAGAATAATTCTTAAATTGATTATAACAGCCGAGGTAAGTGAAGGTTGTGTGTTGCCCGCACCAGATTTTGTTCTTTTTATTTTTAAGCCACTACTTCGTAAAATATCTACAAGTTTGATATTTTCCACAATTTTTGCTGTGATTGTATAATTTTTAAAACTAAATTTAATAAAGCAATACCTGTCCCAATATATTCCCCACCGGAAATGTCAGTTAAGATATTTTATAGATAAAAAAGGCGAAGCAGTAAGGAAGGTTGAAGGAGTTTTGGAAAAAAAAAAAAGAGGGGCAATGTGCTTTTTTTTATGGTTCTTGGAGGCCTTTTTAAGAAAAAAACAAAATCAATACCTAATTCTTAGTTTTAAATGACTGCCAAATATTCTCATCTTATTTTTAGTGAACTGAAAATAAGATGTTCCTTGATAAATAATTCAACGAAAAGTGAAGTGAGTTAAAGAAGAAATGAAAAATATTCAGAAAAACGGGAGTTTAACATATCCTGTTAACGGATACAACGAGAATTCTCCAAAGCATAACACCCTTAGAAGAATGTCTAAACAACTGAGGCATTCCAAAATAATTATACGAAACAGTTAAGAATCCAAGGAGTACAAAAGAAAATATATAAAGAGATGCCCAGTCAGGTGTGAAGACAATAGGGGCTAATTCACCCTCGGCTAGGAGCCCGCCTCAGGGCGCCTCTAAACTCCACCAATCGGCGCCTCCAAACCATAGCAACTATATTCACCATAGTCACTATAGCAACCATAGTCCTCATATAGTCCGTGAGCTAGCAACGAAAAATGCTACTGATTTTACGAATATTTTTTTTTTTTTTTTGTTTTATGCAAAAGCATGGTAAAACAAAAATACACGTCTACCAACTCAAAACGAATGGATAACAAAATGGCCATTCGAAAATGGAATAACACTCTTTTCTAACATAATTATGGTTACTATCATGGAAATGGCTTATCTTATGAAGATAATCGTTATAAAGTAAATCTATGTAAATATGGAAGTAGAGATGAATCCAATGCTGTACAGGAAACGAAATTTTGAAGCCATTTCGTAATTCACCCATTTTGAGTTGACAGACTATGAATTTTATGCTTTTCTATGAAAGATGCTTTGCATAAAATATACTATAAATTTTTGTAAAATGGGTTGCATTTTTTGTTGCTAGCTCACGGACTAATAACATATTTCCATCCAATGGCAAACTTATTTGAAAATAAATAATAGTGGAGAAAATAAATAATTTAAAAATCAATAAAATATGCTGTATGCATGCAGTATATAACTCGTCTTATAAATCAAATAAAAATAATACTAATGACTTATGATCTACCAATTATAAAACTAGGGTTATATAACAAAATAAACTTAAGAATCATTTGACAAGCAAAAATGATTAACATTTTTTGTGATCTCCCTCCTTCAATCGCCCTGAAGATAGGATAAAATTTAGGCCGAAACGGTGGTAAAATAAATTAAGTTTTTACTTAAATAAGTGTTTTGATGACTGCATCCCCAATTAACTTATCCTCACTTAAGCAACGGAGTTATTTGTTATATTTTTTCATATCCTCTTTTTGTTTTATGTTATGTTATTTTTTTTATTTCTTATTATCATCATTGTCTATTACTGTCTTATGACTTAATATTTTTTTAAACAGTTTCTTTTCTGCGTATTTTTCCTTAGCCATGGAGATGGCATAAGGCCGAATCGTCGGCAAAATTAATAAGCCTACTTATTTGGAGTCTTTCGCACCTTCCAACATAGGAGATTCCCATGATTTAAAGTACTTTTGTATTACTAACTAAATTGAATATTAAGAGAAGGGATAAGATAATATTATTAACTGATCTGTCCTAAAGAAAAGACAATTATGCAAAATACAACGTAGTGAAAGAATGGAAGTGCGAAAGGTACACTCATTGATATCAGAAATAGAGTTTGAAGGAGAGTGAGTGAAGTTGAGGATGCAATGACTTTCCTGTCACCAGGTGACGTGGCTCACAGTCACTGTGAAACTTTATGGTCTGGACCGGTCTAAGTCTCGGGTCTCTGTCTCAGCCTTTACGTTTTGGGGTCTTCGTCCTCTGTAGGGGAGGTCGCCGATCTAAGAGGGTAGTGTCTGGAATGACCTGTGTAATGGGGTATAGAAAAACCTAAAGTGATCCCTACAATGCTCCAACATTTGTAAGTGGTGGACCATAGAAACTTTTGATACGCTGATTTGCAAAAGGTACTTAATATACCTTACAGGTAAGTAATGGGGGAGATGTCAGGGCACTTTAAAATGCATTCGGTGACCAATTATTTGAACAAGTCCCCCTACTTTAAATATTTTCTCTTAATGGTGACCCAGGGTTATTGGAAGAAAACTAATTTATATGAAAATATGGAAAGAAGCCTCAAGAAGATGCTAGGCGATGATACCGTTACTATTAGGAAAACTATTGAGTTCCTGAAAATATATAATTTGTTTAAGTAAATCTAGTGAATGATAAAAAAAAAAAAAAATATATATATATATATATATATATATATATATATATATTTATTTATTTTTGCTAAAAATTATATATATTTAAGGAGACGACAAAGCCACATAATTTGTATGACAATATTTATTAAGTAAGCAATTGGAATTTAGCTATGCATTTATATTTATGCTATCATTATTGTATATATTTATATCTATCCCCTATGTATCTATATATATATATATCTATGATATTACCAATACTAACACCAAATGGGCCAAACTCCATAGCTAAAATATGGCTGCAATAGCCAATAAACTAAAAATAAAAATCTTTTTCAGTTGTTATGCTTGTATTCAACTTTAAATTTTATTTTCTGTTACTATCAAACGTGTGGGTGCTTTATTAATTTTTTTTTTAGGTGAACACTCTCAAAGCGGGTCAAAAGTTGGATATTAAATAGTTGTTCACTATTATCAATACTAACAAGATGGTATGGTTTATGTTTACGAATATACAAAATTAAAGTTACTTTAGAAAAAGAAAATTTTAAACATCGAAATATTGGGTTGATGCAAAATTAATGCAGGTTTCCTCTATTGCAATATCTTAATTCCAATTGTGTAAACAAAGCTAATCCTAACATTGATCATTATTATACCAAAACAAACCTTATCTAATACCCTCTCTTTCACCATGAATTTGTTTAGTAAAATCGTTTTGTTCAGTGTGTTCAAAGGTCTTGAATCGAAAATGTCAAAGTGCGATTTTCGTCAAATTTATTTTTACGAATTTAAATTAGGGCGCAGCGCTGCGCAAACGGCTCGTAATATTAATGAAGTGTGGGGTCAGGGGGCTATTAATGAGTGCACGGTGCAGCGTTGGTTCCAGAAGTTTCGCAGAGGAGATTTCGACCTCGAAGACAAGGAAGGTCGGGGCCGTCATCTTGCTCTGGACAACGACCAGCTGAGGTCAAAAGTGGAAGAAGACCCAACCAAAACCACACGAGAAATGGCGGCGGAACTCGGAACTCAAAAATTGCAACGTCTTTGTCCAGCATTGATGAATCGGAAGGGGCCGATCTTGCTCCACGATAACGCCAGACCACACGTTGCACAACCAACGCTTCGACGACTGCACGAGTTGGGCTACGAAGTTCTTCAACATCCGCCTTATTCACCTGACCTCTCTCCTACAGACTTCCACTTTTTCAGGCATCTGGACAACTTTTTGAGGGAGAAAAATTTTCAAAACCAGGACGACATTGAAAATTCTTTTCGTGATTTCATTGAGTCCAGGGATTCGGATTTTTTTTCTGGTGGAATAAGAAAGCTTGTTGAACGTTGGCAAAAGTGCATTGATTCAGATGGAAATTATTTTGATTAAATATATATGGTTAAAGTAAAGATATGGCGTATTTACAATACCTACTAAAAACCTGCATTAATTTTGCATCAACCCAATATAAGCCCTGTCTGACTATTTCAGAGGTATTTAGTACGGATACCATGCATTTTACTAAAACCTATAAAATTTGACATCGATATAACGAGTTTAATGACAATTTTTAGAGTCGTTATTCAGAAAATCTTATGAAGTGGCTCTTCTAGTTTTCCGATTTCGTTGAAAATGTTTCTGTAAAATATCAGGCATTTACTCTTCTAAAGTATGAATTTTCAGTTTTTTACAACTTATCCCTTTTAACGTAGACTTACCTAACACCCACAAACTCATAGAAATTTTCGTAGGACTTAGTCATTTGGACTTTAAAACGCATATTTCCGGTAAAATCTGGGATTTAAATATTTTTACGACTCTAATACTTTTCCTTAGTGCATAATTCTAAAGAAAGAAAAACCTGTACCTCTACAACCCATGAAGGGTCTTGGGCTCAGATGTAACAGATTGGTACTGTTTCTGGCCTTCGGATGTGCAATGAAGTGATTTGGCCGATATCGCACTCAGGCGCTAGATTTTCCCCAATTCAGGTACCCACTTTAAAGAGGCTGAGTATGTCCCAGAAGGGTCTCCATACCCTAGGGTCGCACCTGGCTGAATTAACAAAATAAATAATATTCTGTCATATCCAGGATTCGAACCCAGGACCTGTACAGAACAGTAGTCTAGCGCTCTATCCATCAGACCAAGCCGCCCATATTTTTTTAGTGATTCTTTATTTATTCTGGGAATAGTCCTTTCAAAATAACATGACAGGAAATGAAAAGGTGGACATAAGACTAGAATCTTAGAGTAAAATGGCTGAAAAACAGAAAAGAATTAAACTAATAACATGGACAAATAAAATAACTTAAAAACTAAATTATAATCAAAATGTACAAACCTGAAAAATAAATGTATGTTAACATGAGAACAAAAAATAATATTAAAAAAAAAAAAAAAAAAAAATATATATATATATATATATATATATATATATATATATATATATATATATATACACATATACACATACAAACATATGCATGTTTGTATACAGCTTTTAAAAACAAAAAACAAAGGAAATTACTATTCTTCTTTAAACATATAAATAATTTAATCTTGCACCTTTGAAAAAATAATAATTTCAAATATTAGTTTTCAGTTCCTATATTTCGTATATAGATATGTTAAATTTAAAAATATGTTATGTTTTAGTCTTTAAAAACCTTTCATAATAAATGGTAGATTACATTATCCGATTACCAATCACCATGGAATAACTTTTAATCACCCAGAAGTGATTCAACCAAAGCGTTGGACTTGTTCGTTGTTCCTATGCTACTATCCACTACGAAAAATAAATTTACACAATACAATTTTTGCTTAAATTAAAAATAATATTTGACTCATTTGGCTGGTAGTGAATTGAATTATTATTATTGTACGATACAAGTACATTTTTTTTCCTGATTCTTTCCCAATTAATCACCATAACTTTCAATTTAAAAATTCTAGAGATATTCCCTCGTATAATTACATTCAATGTTGATTTGTATCTTAATAGCCCCATC